>JAYKXP010000341.1:0-24330 GCA_037176845.1 Paramarasmius palmivorus | reverse complement strand
ACCAAATGGTCTATTGCGAGAACGAGGATATCGGGACGTTGTTGTTCGGAGAAAAAAAAATAACAAGCGCAACATCGGCAGCTACGCGCTTGAATACGCTTTGATTTGTCGCGAAACTCCCACTTTTTTACTCATTACGTCCCGAGGATATACGTATTCTGGCTGGTTTTGACCGCTAACACGAGGTGCAACGATGCTGAATGACACCATCCAGATAATAGGAATCTGCCATGATATCCCTTGCCGCACCCTTGCGTAGGTCTTACAAACTTCTAGTAGAGGCTCCATCAGCGATATCGTTCCAGTACACTAGGGTGTTCAAGTTTATTCGAGATAGCGGCCGGCGTTGAGGGAAAACAGGATTTTCGATGATAGAAGACTAACCGGAACCGATTCGCCGTAGGTAACGGATTCCGTCTCTTTTCTCCGGCTCTGCTCCGAAATGTCCATCGACTCAATTAGCTCCAATGCCGAAACAAACGCGTCTATGAACCACGTACCTGACGCGTTTTGTCTTCAAGCCATCGCTATATTCTGAATTGTGAAAGATGATAAGCGCCTGAGCGGCTTTTCGATCTCAAGCTCGTGTTCATGGCCAATACAAAACTGGATTTTTCGAGTATCCGAAGCGTTCACCGATCGCGACGCTCGCGCGACGACTCGGAACACGTACGGCGACTAACTCCTTAATTTTGTCAGGCTCGGACCACAAAGCAGAACAAGCGCGCGAGAAAGAACTCGGCAGACAATGCGTTTGCCACGACATTTGCTAATGTTCTTGTTTTCCCGTTTTAGGATTCTCCCTTTCTATTGGTTCGGTCCAAGCTGCATTCTCATTTGGAAAAGAAAACGCCGCAGCGCTTGATCCTTTCCCATCTTTTCTACATCATATCTCTAACGATTACACCTACAACCTACTGCTTATCCCCCTTATGCCTCACATGGCTGTACTAGCTTGCCAATTGCGCATTTTGGACCATGACTACGGCTGTCTCTTACAACTCCTGGTTCCAGTACGCGGTTCGACCCTGCTGACTAATTCCTGTCATCACGCACGGTGCCAAGGTACGTACTCGATTCCTCAGTGATAAAGACTTATTGTCAGTCTATAACACACTATTGGAATGATGATGACCATTACCGGGTACGACTCGTGTCTCCGAAAGAAGTACGGGAGACCAGTAAGGGAATGTGGACTGAATACACCCAAAAGCATGATGTACGCAGGAGATTGTTGAATCGATGGAAAGGCGTCGCATTTAACGAAACTTCAGAGTCACTTAACAAACCAGCCACCTGTCCCAACTCCCACCAGGCCAGACACTCAAGCAGCCATTAAGTAGAAAAGGTGAGTAAGTAATTCCTATTTAATCTGCCCTATTTCCTAACCTGATATCCAGCGACTACATACAATATGGGTCTTCCATGTTCGTTGCCTTCACCCCCATTATCTTCAACATCCCACATGCCTTCACCGCACTCTGCTGGATGTTATAATCCCTCCATGTATCATCCAGCGACCCCTTCGTCGCATCTTGTTCCCATCAGTTGCCGAAGATGAATATCATTCTTCATCCAACGGACTATCGAACCTACTCATTGTTTCCTCATAATTTTACCCTACGACTAACATGCCAGTGCTCTACATTGCATGATTACAATTGTACTACTAGTATACCATTTGCATTTCCTCCACCCCTAGTGTGCGGTATGGCTGGCATTTCGTGTATAAAAGGAGAATAAACAGGAATAGTAACTACTTACTCCTTGAGGCGAATCACTACAACAAAGAACGGGTGATTTACTCGGATCTTGCTTGCCATCCTGGGGGCATTCGTGAAATTCTGTTTTAGTGAGAGCCTTGAGGCTTGAGGCACCTCATGTACATGTACGAAAGAGAATTTGATTAAGACAAAGGAATGGACGGCAATCACCGTTCTTTCGACGTTCGTGTTATGAGCGCTAGAAAGGCAAGCGTATCGGTAAATTTGAAGTCCGGGGCCCCAGGATTGGAATACCAGTGGTATTTGTTGTACACGCCTTGGGGAGATTTAAATGTTCTGGTTCTGTCCGGTCCTCAAATTTTTGTACGAGATGCTCACAACCTTCGAAAATCGTGAAGACTACTTAGACTTCTCTTGTCCTCCGCGGCCTGCAAGGCGTCCGGAATAACGGTCCGACAGGCGCTCTTAGGAACTTGAAATCACATGTGGATCCATCACTTTTCTTCTCCGCAACACTCATGTTCCTCGCGATAGCTTGCTGCATACTCCGTTATTCTTGGCTTAGATTTAGAACCTCATAGAGGGGACTTCTCCCTCAAATCGGTCCCGGGGTACCAGGTGGTGGCGAATTCGCCGTTAATCGACATCCCCCCTCTAGAAAACGCCGAACAACAGTGGCCCAGTGCAAGACTTGCAATGACGGCCTGGAATCAAAGAATCTGACGCTAAAGAGCTTGCAAATTGGAAACGAGAGCGACGGGTAAATGCTGAGATATCAAGAGTGAGTGATTCACTTTGCTCTATACCAGAAGTATGCTGAATATTGAATGGATCCAAGTCTTATACAGTATTTCACTTGAACGCAACACCCATTCATCTTTGACCAACTCACATTTTCGTGATCAGACTCAAAGCCATATAATCAGTGCGAGAATCCTGTTAGCATACGAGGTATGGTGAATGGTATCTGGGTGTTGAAATCTATGACTCGAATACACATTCCTCGCATACTATTACCTCTGATTGGAAATCGCCGGCACCTTTCACTTCATCCAGGCACATTCTTCCAGTGTTCGAATGACCTGTAACCGAGAGCGCGAGCTACAGCTGCCAGGATATCCAACACAAGCATGTTATTCCCACATAAGTACGTACACTGATAAATATCCTACACTGAGTAGAATTAACTTCCGTCAGGGTGCGGACACCAGTCTTTCGTTGCTACACTATGTACCCGCGTTCTTAGACTGGAAATGTCGTCAAAAATTAAGTGGATGATACTACTCAATCACTCCACGCTCTGGAAGCATATACATTTGTTCGGACATACTCCCGCAATCAATATTTCCTTGTTGCGATGGCTGTTCACTCCATCAGATGGTCGTTCTCACGTTTCGATTTACCCGGACGTTCTTATATCGGATGATCTTCCCTTCATTATTTCATGCTTCCCTTTTATTCTTCTCTCTTCCCGATGCTAGCATCCGGGTTCATTATACTACAATGGGCCGCTTCGACTGTGGCCATAACAGTTCCATCAGAAATTCCTGCTGGTTGGGATGTGAGTTATGTCTATTCACTGGCTCCTAACCATTACGAAGCATATGACAGAACACGACAATTAAAATCTCATTTGCGGAGAGGACAGCTCTTGCTCGCGACGCACTTGAGCAAGCCTATGGCCAGATGCTCAATTCAAAAGCAGGCATGACCGAGAGCGCGATCTACAGCGAAATGGCGGAATTCGATCTCTTGACTCGACAAACTTTGTTTAAGGACAGACTGATTAGTAAACTAAACCGAACGCAGGACAACGGTGATACATTCTTGAGCAAAAAGTGCGGCTGTTTGGCCTGCTTTTTGGAGGTGTGTGGTTCTGAATCCTTCTGATTGTTCACTCTATGTAGTGTGGGTACTCCATGCCTTTTCCTTCGATTTTTACTCAAAACGATAGTAGATTCAAACAAGTTTGCGAGTAAATTGAGATACGGAGTGGCTAGCATTTTGATTTTTATTCTAGGTCATATGGTTACGTGGCACTCAGGGCATATGCGGCATATGAAGAGGATTTTTTCCTTGAAAAGGCCCAGGAGGCATGGGACTGGAGTGCGAAATATACACTGAACAGTAACGGCCTTCAAAACACCACAAGAAATCTCTCAATCCCGCGATCATGTTCCAACCGTCAGTCGCGCCTTCAACTTTACGTTACCAGAATCACTGAGAAGCCCGAAATGCCTTCTAGATAATCTGACCGGCGGAACGTTTAATGTGAGTTCGATCAACCTCGGCGTAAATCACTGAATGGGACGGCTTTTGATCCCAAATACAGACGGCCAACGATATTAATGGTTCAGTCTTGGGACAGGCAACGTTGTGAGTTTCGATTTTGGCCGATTCTACGCTCTGATATTGAATAACATCATTTTAGGTGGTCTTTCCTGTAGGCGCAACGTGCTAGACAATGTCTTGACATCTCGCTCATCACTACTTTCAGAACGTCGTCGCTTTTCGCCGAATCCCTCATGACAAATCAAACATATTTTGATTTGGCACAACAGACATATCTCCTTATTCGAAATCAATTCGTGACCGATGATTTCACAGTCCAAGGTGGCATTGATGTCAAGACCTGCAATGGCACGAATAACATCGTACCTATGAATTCTGGGTTGACTATCGAGGGAGCCACAGCGCTATCGATTCTTCAGCCATCCAATTCATTTAACGAAAGGTGATTTCATTTCTCTTAGAAGACGGAAGCATTGACACGCTCTTCAGTCTTATAAACTTAGTATCAGGCGCGATATCAAAAGCAGAGTGGCATTTTGGGAATGGTATCCTCCGAAGTGGAGGTGCGTCACCTATTTCGGGCTCTCAACTAGATGCTCATAGTCTGATATCCGAGTCATAGGTTATCAAGGTGCGGGATCAATGGTTCGTGCACTTGCTATTTGGCATAAAACTGCATCAGCCTCGGCACTGCAGAAAGTAGTGGAAGGATACATCAGCATCCAGGTAGGTTGGCAAATCCCTCTGGATACAGAGTACTATCTCATGACCTGAAGTACAATGCAGTCTTGGGCAAGGCAAAAGATCCGCAGGGTAATATATACGGATCAAGTTGGATTGGGCCATCTTCTCGTGACTACCAGGCCGATGCACAGGCTAGCGCAATTAGTGTCTTACTTGCGGGCATACGGCTCGGTGACTCAAACGGGAAGGCCTTGACAAACTCCGCATCCAGCCCGACCAAATTGTCGGTTGGTGCCATTGTTGGTGTCGTACTTGGAAGCGTTTTCGGCACTGTTTGTCTTGCTATGCTGGTTTCCTATATCAGGCAAAGACAAGTTCGCAGAACGATGGCGTTGATGCCTGGTCCTTTCCTTGTCGGCCTTCATCAAGTCAATGAATCCCGGTCCTGTGACAGGGGGGTTGACCAGTCAAAGAGGGCTGGACACCCGAATGAGGAAATGGAACGGTTGAGTGGGGCAATGAATCAAATTATTGCTTTGTTAAGGCAACGGACGGATTTAGAACATTCAGCTCAAAGTACTGATAGACCTCCTAGTTACTCCGAGCATAGATATTGCTAGCTGATAGTTGCAAGTCGTAGTATCTCCGGGCCGTAGGTGTCCAGGTTTTGACCTTCTTACAATTGATTGAGACATTGCGGGTTGTGAAAACATTATACGAGATGTGAAAAACCTTGCTAAAAACGCAGTACAAGATTCACTATACCGAATATAGCTACCGCTTGCGTCGTCGCGCTGTCCTGACTGTATATGTCGAATACTAGAACTCTGACCCGTGCTATGCACGGTGCCGGGGTGCTGTACTTTTCCATTAATCTTCCCAAAGCCACGCTGCTCGTCGCCGGCCAAAGGCCGGCTCCTCGCAGCCCACCTTCAGGCTTTCAGGTTGTCATAAACCCGTTTGCTGTCAGTGTTCCGTTGCGGTTCCATTGTCTCTCGAGTACTGGTCTCATGCTCTGTCGGGGTCAAGTCAGGGCTGCTGTAATTTTGCAATGATTTTCCCAAAGCTACGCTGCCTGTCGTACATGTTCCTGTTTTCGCGTTTGCCGTCTCCCGCTGTGGTCCCGTTGTTGCGTTTACCTGCCTGTTGCTCCATTACAAAATCGGCAGGGAAGAATTCGGCTGGATGCCGAAACTGATTTTTTTCCAGAAATTTCTTGCGCTTTCGCTGTTCTTGCCCCACTTTTTGCCTTTTATGGTACTTTATGTCTGGGACAAACGATCTGGAAAGTTCCAAAAAGTCTGCTCTTTTTTGTATAATAGATTTCGCACCAGGACTCGAAAATTCTGGATCCTTGAATGCCGGAAGCTAGCCTGTAGTATATATTTGATGGTCAGATTATATGGATAGAATGTATTTTGTTGTTCAGAGTACGCGGGAAGGAAAAACAAAGGGCTGTTTGACGAGAGTGGGATTCGAACCCACGCCCTTTCGGACCAGATTAATTGCGTCTCGACGACGCTGATCCTTAGTCTGGCGCCTTAGACCGCTCGGCCATCTCGCCTAGAGTACACATCGTCATTGAGAGTACAATGGCGCTGCGGTTTCTCAGTGATAGATAGATAAATACACAACTCCGTAATTACAAAGTAATTGTACGGGGTCCCACTAGGGAACAGCTGGAATTATAACGACTGTAGCGATCAGTGACTTCCTTGATTAATCGAGGACTTGGTTGACCAGACAGATAGCCGCCGCGCGCGGCCCGGGGTGAACGAGGATGAAAGCTCGAGAGATCGGGCTTCGAGCTTCAAGTTAACCGGTCGATGTATAATCCATGAGCGTTGCATTAGGAGCCGTAGATGGATATGTATATTCCGGTGTCAAAGGTCGCAAGCTATCTCAACATAACCTCCCCCGATCTCGATGTCTGTCACAACGTAAATGGAAAATATTCCGCTCGGAGGAATTGGGTGCGGATATGGCGTACAGTCACGGTCCTTGCAATGGCCAAATTTGTTTCCGTTCGGAAAAACTCCTGAGGGCAGCTTTTCTCAGCCGGTTTTCTTAGACATCTAGGTACACTCATTACAAACTGTATGGCTCTCAAAAAAGAATAAGAAAGGGAGGGATAGTGTCCTAGAGAGATTGTTCTTGATGAAGGCTCCCGAAAGCCGTTTCCCATTCCTTGCAATGGAACAAATTTCCTTATTTAGCGACCATCTGAGGCATCTGATTGGTGGATCAATGTAGTGACGTACACTTTTCAACGCTCAGTTTGCTCTCTCCTCAACTGTTACGCTTTCCTTGTTGTCCACAGCTGATTCACCGCAGTAGAAAGTATCCCAAATCATCCATATAACTCATTCAGGTATGCTGAATTTTTTTCTGGTTTTTTGTCGGGTGGAGCGTCGTAAAACTCAGCCGGCAAATTTCATTTTTGGTGGGTTTTCCTGTAAAGATGTTTGCCATTGCTTCAGCAATGGATGGATCAAGCTACAGTTATTATAAGTTATCTGTGTATGCTATAAGAGTTCCCTGCAAATTTCTCCGCGGGAGATTTCGAGGTGTGTAGAGCAGAGGAGCTACCATTGCAAGGAACGGGGTCATTGCAAGGTCCGGGGATTGACTGTATATCAGTCAATAGCTGAAAAGAGGTGCGATACACCAGGAATCTTCTCAGTGAAACTGCCCAATAAGGAAATTCTCTCAGTTGAAAAACAGAATATCACCAGCAAACTAAATTATTGGTTGAAATATCTTGTTTCTCTCCGTCATTCTTCCGAGCGGTATATTTTCCATTTACTGAGTGTGTACATCATTACGGATTAAAGGCGTGTTCAAGGTTCCAACGTGATGAAGGTCACTGAAGTGAGTCAGCGCTCATCTATGCAGATTGATACCGAGTACTGATCACTCACCTCTAACTATTTTGACCGTGTTCAATTGCTCCCAGTACAAACAAAAACCCTAGCATTTGGAAAGGTAGCATCGACCACATGAACCGGGATATTGATCTCCTAAGTCACAAATACTGGCAGCCCTTCTAGTGGCAGATGACAAACGGAGGGTCAATTTTGACGATTCATTTCAGTCCGGTCAGTTCTGAGAGTTTGCTTAGGATGAACTATACATTCCCCGAAAGAATAACAGAAGACGAGTACATGTTTCTACCCTCTCCGTTTCCAGATGGGATCTCGACAGAGTAGCCGGGTGAGAAGCAATCCGCCGACAATGGTGACAGCGAGCGCCTTGGTCATCATTTCCCACAATGAGCGCCGCGGGAGTGCGAGCGCAATTTGTTTGTCAACCACCACGTTGACAGACAGAAACTACCTTTCCGCAACCATCAGCGAATTGTTCGTCCTCTTTCCAGTGCTCTTATGCTTGGTACATATCAAAAACCTCATTGAACGGTTCCAAAATCAAGGTGCCGGGATTCGTAAGTTTGTTCTATTCAATTTCGATCACGAATGACCCTCAGGCTGTTCATATCTTTTTAGTTACGCGTAGATCGAAGATGGATCTGAAACCGCACCCAAGTAGCGAACAGATATCGCCTTGATATTGCCGCTCTCATTTGCAGGGTGACCGGGTCAAAATCATTGCGGAACCATCAATCCCACTATTCGTAGCTCGTTACTGCTTCCGTTTCTCACCACTTTGAGCTATTGAAGGTGGTGGCTCGAGCTCTTTACAGTGAAATAGAAGACAGCATGATGACCAGATGTGTCCAGACTATGCATGTTTACTTATTCGTTTCTTCCAGGAAATCATGCACTCTAGCACGGGTTCGTGCCTTTCGTCGAGTAAGCAGTTCACGCAAGCTATCAGTTATGGGCAGTACGTCTGGACCGCATCCGGAAGGGGAATATCACTGATCCTTTGCGCTTCTCATGCTTTAGCTACCACTGCAGGCTAGGTAACCAATGAGGAGCAACGGAGGTCATGATCAGTATTGCCAAGATCTGATCGTGATTGGAAGATCAAGACTGTGCTGCATGACTCCATTCAACATCATTGAGCCTTGATCTGGCTCGGGAAAGTTCAGAGATGGCATATGCTTTTTCTATCGATGAACTAAGGTTGTTGTTGCGGCGGAAAAAGCGGCTCTGATCATGATTGTAACAATGATGAATCGTGGAGTCTTATACTGTTTACCTCGTTTCGAGGTGTCTTCCTAACCTAGCCCCCTCATGCTGCTTTATTTCATCATACTGTATTTGACAGGATTTGGTCTAGGTGTTACGATTCCCTCTGAAATTCCCACTGGATGGGAGGTAAGTCCGTCTCACATCTAGACTGTAGCTATAAAATTCACCAGCCGTATTGCAGAACACAACCATCACCATCTCACTTGCAGAACGCATCTCTCTCGCCAGCGATGCCATCGAGCTGGCGTTTGTAAAGATTCCTGCCCCGAATCCCAATGGCATGACCGAAAGCGCGTTATATAGCGAAATGGCCGATTTTGACATTTTGACGATTAAGAAAACGCAGTTTAGAGACAGACTGCTTAGCATACTTGGGGAAACTAATGACGACAATGATCCATTTTTGAGTGGACAAGTGCGCGTTTCTCACCACCTGTTTTTTTTCTTCTGGTTAACTGACATGACCATACGCTTGTCGGGACAAGCGTTAGTACCGATTCTTATTCTTGGGATGTCGGCTAATGCAGCCAGCGACATTCAGCTTCAAACGAGTCTGTAGGTTCGTATAGGTGTATCGAAATTGAACAATGTTCTGATATTAGATGCTCCAGGTCGTATTGCTATGCAGCACTGCGGGCTTATACAGCATACAAGAATCCTTTGTTTCTCCAAAGGGCCGGCCTGGCGTGGGACTGGGCATCAAGATATACCCTGAACGACGACGAGAATCAGAATATCTCTCGGAACTTCTCGATTCCTCAACAGTGCTTCAATCGTAAGCAGTTTTCTCTAGCTCCCCCAACGCGAGCCATTTACATATCGTTTTAGGTGACCTGAACGGCGGAACATTCAACGTGGGTCTGGTTGGTCTCTGAATGAGGGTATATAATAACACTTCTAGCAGAAGGCCGACGGTGTCAATGATTCAATCTTGGGGAAATCAACGTTGTAAGATTTGGCAACTCGCTATCAATGTCTAGATACTAATTGACCTGTGATCCAGATGGTCCCTCCTGTAAGTGCGTCCTTGACGCAATATCGTCACCTGTCATCCCATCCTACAGAGTCTCTTCAATATTTGCCGACGTGAATCGATCGAATCAGACGTATCTTGATTCAGCTCAGCGGGCGTTTTCTTTCATTCAAAACCAATTGATCACAAACGATTTCATCGTTCAAGATGGGATAGACGTCAAATCATGCAATATCACAAATCACACTGTACCCGGTAATTCTGGATTGACTATCGAAGGAGCAACAACGTTGTCACTTCTTCAACCAGCTGATTCAGCTGTCAACGACAGGTATGCACACAGTTGTCGCTAGAAAATACGTACTAATCATCTACGCTATCAGCCTCACGAAGCTGGTATCGAGCGCAATACTTAACCCCGAGTGGCACTCCGTCACTGGAGTTCTAAAAAGTGGAGGTGCGTATGCCACCACGAAGCTTGACTTGATGCTTAGGGGGTAGTTATACAGATAATCAAGCTGCAGGTTCGATGGTTCGTGCGCTATCGGTATGGTACAGCACTGCGTCAGCCTCTGCGCTGAAGAATGTGGTGGAAGGATACATCAGTGCTCAGGTAGGTCTTCAGTTCCCTCATCACTCGATAGGAATCTAATCCGTCTAAAACTATAGTATAATACCGTCATAGGAAAGGCAAAGGACCCCCAGAGCGCCATATACGCACCCGATTGGAATGGCCCGCCTTCTGACAATTACAAGTCAAACGCACAAGCTAGTGCAATTACCGTTTTACTAGCGGGTATACGGCTCAACTCGACCGAAACACTTACAACCAATACGACAGACTCGAATGACCCACCGAATTCAACGCCATTACCCTCACCACCAGCCAAGAAATTGGCTGTTGGTGCAATCATCGGTGCTGTACTCGGCAGTGTTTTCGGAGTCATAGGTTTAGGTACTGTATTTTGGTACCTTCGACGACGTAGGGCGGGTGTACAGGCGGATCTACAACCTGACCCTTTCTCCGTTGAATCACATCCACAAGTCACGGTGGACAGGTCGCAGGAAAGTAGAGCGAGGGACGAGGACATGGTGCAATTGCGTGGAGCAATGAACCAGATTATCACGTTGTTAAATCAAAGAACGGATTCCAGTTATTCATCGCAGACTTCCGTTGATGATAGTCCCCCCAGGTACTCTGAACGCAAATCATAGAACGAGGAAAATGTGGGACGAGGTCCTTTTTGCGCGACACGTGTTGTTTGGATATAGGTTTTTTTCGTTACATATGTACTATTCATCCTCTCCTTCTTCGTCATGACATAGATCCATGGACTTGCTTTTTGGGAATCAAAATGACGTGTAGTAGAAAAAATCAGCATTGTATCCCAAGCTCTGCACTTGCTCGCGTAACTAGCATGCACCCCGCCATCGATAGTAGCTGTCAAAGCTATATCCATTGGTAAGGGCTGACGGCAAGATTAAACGGAACGCTCTGGGAAATAAAAACATTATTCTGAGCCTCAGTGATAGTGTCTCAAACATTTCGATGCAAGGATTTCCCGTTCCTCAAGTATGAAAGGCGCGTAGGCAGATTCATACTTCGACTGAAGAATCTGTGTTTCAACGTCGGGAAGGAACTAATGCGTTCGAGCCTGAAGTGGTAACAGAAACGCGGAAGGGGGTGATATGTGCCTGAAAGTTATAGACGCGATGTACTTAAACTCGGATAGATTCGAGTTGTTTGGGAAGACATCAATTGGTTGTTGTGGCGTCTGGAAGCAAAGTCGATTGATGAAACCTCCGCGAGTGACGTAAACCGTGCTAGTTCAAAATCATTGTATTCGAGATAGTACACTAGGCATGATGGTCTTCGCAATCGGTAGAAATGCAACTATGGAATCCTAATTACTTGTTGTAGTAACAGATGTAGTGGTTGCCGCATGGGTTGTTGTTCGCGTTACCGTAGTTGAAGCGCCAGCGGTCCCTGAAACGTGAAGTTAGCGAAATACTAGATTATTCGGAGTAAATATCCTCACCCTTCATCGACCATGTCGTCTGGGTTTCCCCAGCTTTCGTCGCCGTGCCGTTCGCCGTCCTTTGGAATGTAGCAGATGTCTATAAGATGTAAAGGATGAGCACACGGTAGTCGGGTTGACCGTTGTATGAGAGACTCACAATGTCCCGGACAAGCATTGGGATGACCACCGGTGGAGCCAAAGTTGAGCTTCCAACGGTCGCCTTGGTCAACGACGAGGTCGGGGTTCCCGTACGAGGTTTCACGTTTGGTGATATCCTCTGCAGTAGGGACACCAATAACACCAATGGCAGCGGTGGTCAAAGTGAGTAGAAGAGTTGTGAATCGCATGCTTGGTGATATAAGAGCTTGTGAGTTGTAGGAGGTTGTCTGGTGCTGAGGTTTTGGCTAACGATTTGCTACGCTTTTATACCTTCGTTTTCGACTTGGCGAGTGGCGAGCGGTGTTGGCGATGCATTTCGAAACGATGTTTGGGCGTAAACTCTCCATCGGCGCTCGTAATTTGTGGCCAGCTACACGGATCGATTGTAAGCAACCTGGAAATAATGATAATCATCACTAGCATGTGAACTCACACGACTCGAAGAAATAACTTGAATACGCCTTAGGTACACGGAGCTGATAGATTAAGCAATTCCCATTGAGCATAGTCCGAGATTCTGGGGAGATTAATACCGCTCGTTGCGAAATGGAGTGGATTTAATACCGTGGCGCATGCTGTATATCACTGTTGGACGAGTAAGAGTGCGAATGGCAAAATTCAGAATCAAATGCTTGCTTTGTCAACGTAAATTGATCGAACTTCTAAGCCCAAGACAAATATACTCCAACTTACTCCAACGATGTTGCGTGCCCGCAAGATGTTTACCACGATGCGATTGTAAGGCTCCAACTTTTGCGCTCAAGGTGCTACATTAGATGCGTGTCAGTCTCGTGTTTTAATGTCGCTCACTTGGAGGAGTGGTATGTGACTGCTCTGTACTCCAAAGACTACCGTGATACCCATATTGAGGCTTGAGACATGTAGGAGAGTCGAGCGCTGTCAGGGACGTGTACATTGGTATCGAAGTTATCAGTCACATTGTGAAGGGGCTGACTTGAGGCTGACTTCTGGGGCAAAGAAGTCTAGTTCCGGTAGGTGTGTATCAGAAGATTGGGAATAAGAAACAGAGTGAGAACACGAGCGCCACCTTGCGTAGAGTCAAGCGTTCTTCGGAGAATTACACGTTTGAGCCTGAGTCAAGGTTGAAGGCATCCGAATCAGTTCGGGATCAAAACCTTGGTGTACAGCTAAAATATCGAGCATCAAATGAGATTCTGATAGGAATAATCACGTTCAAAGGCTTACCGCGACACTTGGTTCAAATAGAATGGCAAAGGATTGTTGGAGTGTAACTTGACATGGGCGTTCGAGTTCAAGGAGCGCCGGTAATAAATTAGCCGGCTACCCGGCTGTCCTGTTTGCCAAGAACAAACAAACTTTTCTTCAACGCCAGCGACGACGAAATCCAGCCTTTCCTAGCCCCATTCCTCTCCAGCAAAATCAAGGCTCGAACATGTGCTCTGTCAATAAACCATAGTCAAAATCTCGCGGAAAACGGATGGTTTCAAGGTCCGGGGCAGCGGATATGTTTTCGCAGGTTCATCCAGAGGCACTCGTAAGTCTTATTCGTTCCTTCGTTTAGATTTCAGGCTGACTAGCCTATGTAGACGGTCTGAAGACTATTTTCGATCTCTTTTTCCTCTATGTAGGCCCAGTAACGCCTCTCTTCCGCTACTCCCGAATTTAAAGGACTCCATTTCCAAGTTCATCTCGCACTACAACACCTGCATAACCCATTCATAAATCCGGATCATCTTTTTGAAGACTGGCAGAAGCTGATTTGTGATGCAGAGATACCGGGTTCTGGAAGTAGCGCCAACTCGAGGTATGCCGGTTCAGTCTCTTCACATCCCTTCACTAAAACCTAACTGGAGGCTTCAGGGGGCGAACGCATACAGCAGCAGCCGCTCCAAATGTTCAGCGTCATCTGTAATGCCCGCCGCCGATGAAGCGACCGAAAATGTTCCCCACACACCCAAGACACACCCCAGGAACACCCTCCGCACTTTTCCTTCCATCCGAAACCTCAGCACCTTACCAATTCCCCCCTCCAATACTTGTTGTTTCGCTGTTGTCATGTTCGTCAGTCCCACTGCGCACCCGCCATAACGGCCCATTTGAACATCCGAAATTGCCGTCAAGCTACCCCGCTGCACTACCTCATTCTCATCTCCAGGAATTGCCTATCTTTCCTTACTCCCTCTCCATATCCTTTTCCGTACCTCATGCACCGGCTACCTCGCATTTACGCTGGTAGAATGGGATTCGAAGACACGTAGTGCCTACTCGCAGACGTCAGACACCACGCCAATTCACGTGTCCACATCCTGCCTTCCTCCTTTCGCCACTTCGTGCACTATCCTTCGTCCATACCCAAGCGATACCGAATAGTCGGGATCTTGGTCGAACTGCAATGGGATGTTCCACAACAGCCTCATGGAAGTTGACATTACGTACGTAGGCACGACGGCAAGGTTACGACCCCACACTCTCACCCACTTGCTTTGGAACAAGGACGCTTCCACGATTTCTTCATGCTTCCATCTCACGGAGTGGGCAGAGATGATTCTTTGCCACTCGTCCCTAACTCCGTCTAATCCCAACGCCGTTTCCTATTCTACCTGCGGCAGATAGCTTCTGGCTACATGCCTATCGCGGAAGCACCTTATTTGTGGACTGTTCACGGTTTCTGGTTGGTTTGGGTCGGAAGGATGGATTGGTTGAACGGGAGTTGAGGTCTGACGCGTGAAGGAGTGTATTGGGTTGTACAACGAACTCAGGGATACAAACCTTTCTCCTTGGACTTGCCCCCGGCTTCACCACTTCACCACATTCCATCTCCTTGTCGCGAAGTGTCAATGTTACCGTCACGCCGACGCCCACAAAACAGCACCTTCTGTCCCCACTACACCCAACTCTGATGTCGTAGCCTCATTCTAGCTATCCAATGACACACCTTGTGCCTCGGATCGCAATGCTACCCCCTACGATGGGTTCTATAGACACTCAGCACCCGTAGCATCGGTTTGCGCCTCCCGTATTACCTGGTACTTGACGCGAGCGATTGGAAATGAAATTGGGATGTCTAGAGAAGGTGTCGTCTGTGGGGCGTTGACTAATCCCCACGACGAGAACATGACGAATGAACCAGGCGAACGGACCTCGTATAATACTTCGTCATGCTCCGTGTCTCCCCAAGATCAAAGGTTGCAAGCGCTACCGTCTGCCAAGGTTCAGGGCACGTGTGCAGTCGGGAATGTTGGGAAAAGGGGGCGAGATGTAGGTTCGGTTTTGGTTTTGGTTGAAAGATGGGAGACGCGAAACTAGAAGAGGTGAAGGTCCAGATGCACCAATGTGTTCAACTAGTCCACTAAAGGCTGCTGTGTATGGGTATGAACTCTTGCAGTAGATGCGAACTCGTATATTATTACAATCATGTATCGGTACAACACGGAAGTCAAGCACGAACAGTTATATCATTACTATCTTCGACAGGCTCCAGCATTCCGACAACGTCCTATGGTGCGATTAGTCGTACAACTTGGACAATACTACCATTCACCCGGACATGGGTGTCTTGTCAGGGTTCAGTTGAGATGGGAGAAGTGTCGGTTTGAGCTCCTACAGGCAACTCGGTGAACCCTTTTAAGGTTTGCACGTGGGCACGACGCCGAACTGCTAACCGACTTTTTTCCGCAAAGCCGGTCCATCACCGCTCGAAAGCAAGGCTTACTCTCACTCGTCCGACTACTCCCAAAAAGGACTTGAATCCTACCGTCGTAGGATGGACAGATTCGGAATATATTTCATTTTGCATCATGATTCACCGTAACGCCGTCAGAAGACCAGGATATCTATCCTGTGCCTCATGCCCATGACGGAACCAAGGGAACCAAAAATAACAATGTCCATAACATACGTCAGAAATACTTCGACCTCGGTTGACGTCTGGCTGGGGAGTTGCAGTATAAAAGCCTTGGAGGAAACACTCCGAGTCATCAGATTCACACCTCTGCAATGGAATTCTGGGTCGGGTATAGTTACGCCTACCTCCAGTGTAAGCCAAGTGACACTGGTGAATTTAACTGAGACTTTACCTTTGATTCCGAGCCAAGCCTATCGGGGCAACACAAGATATCATGTCCAACCAACGACCTGCAAATCTCGACCAGAGTACGCGTCGCGAACGAATGCGTGCGCGTGAGACAGCAAAGTAAATGTTGAATTGGCCTCATGGCCGCTTTCATACGAAGCTTGAGATTAAACAGCTCGTTCAATGAAGAATGTAAGGTTTATTTTTTCAACTTGCAGCACTGTGCAAACAAATTTATGATATACGTAGTACTATCTGGGATTTGGAGGGATCAATTCTAATATACGTGCTGCCGTTTCCTTATACCGATAGCGGTCTAGCTGGCCGTCTTCAATTTCTAACAGTTTATTCAACGCACCCTTGTAACCAAAAAGCTGGGAGCGATGGAGAGAATCAGTGCCGTCCCAAAATGATTGCCTAAAATCGTTTACCTCAACACCTGGAACGTCCGGATTCAAGATAAGAAATCTCTCGAATGCCAGCAGCCTATCATTGACTACGACAAAGTTCTGTGTGATGAGATGTCAACAGCAAGCAGCAAGGCAAGTTACAAATACACACCTCGCGAACTATCTCTGCTATTCGTGAGCTTGGGACATGGGCTGCACCATGAAAAGTATTGAGAAACGTATCCGTAAATACCTGAAGCAAGTTCTTCTTTACGTCCCTGAAGTACAGCTTGAACTTGGCGACCAGTTCACTGTACAGTGGAGTGTCCACGCGGATGATGACTCCAGGAATCTCGAAGTCCAAAGGCAATTTATACGAATCATCCCCCAGCAGATCTCCAGTTAAAACCTCTTTACACGTCTCAACATGAAGTGAGCGCAAGCAACGCAACGACCTAGCAGCATCGAATATTGCACCCAGTGGCGGGAGCGGTAGCCCAACAGTGCCACTTTGATCTTCCGCGAACAGAACGTATAGTTCCCGAAGGTTTGGAACCATCTTGTTGGACTTCATTAGCCCGAAGAGGTGTGGTGAGACCTGTCCACGGAAAACTAGTTTGTTGAGGTTCGGAGTGAGCTTCAGAAGACGCTCGACGCTGACGTCCGAGATATGTAGCATATCAACATCGATCGTCTTCAAATCGCATCCCGAACGCAGAACAATGTCCCTGACGATCTCCAAGTCAGAGTAGACCCAAATACGTGGGACCTCGATAGATTCAAGTGCAGGGAGATAGAGCAACGTGCTCAGCAGATGAGCACTCGTTAATTGGGAGTTGGCATGAATGACAGGAATACGAAGGTGCCGAAGTGTCTCCAGGTGAACTGGTTCGATGATATCCCAAGGTGCAATGTCCTCAAAGTCAGCGAAGTAATCTTCACGCAGCACCAATGCTCTCAAACGCGAGCACCGGCTTAGAACATCAACGATATCGTCCCTAGTGAAGCACTCGATCTCCAGATGTGTGATTTGGTGCCAGGGAAAGGGTGGAACGAGCTCTAGATCCTGGTCGCAGAACGCTGGCAAGGCTCGAAGAATCAAAGTGTGGAGGTTGGTGAGATGAGGAACGAGGCTCTGAGTCAAAGCGACGTTTGCCTCGGAGGGATATTCGAATTGGAACGGGTCGTATTGATCCACTAGCTCGAGCACCTCCAAATGGCTCGCTTCGGATGCTAGTCGCCACGAGAAGATGGAGACATTGTCTATGAGATGGTGAAATGTCCTTGCATCGACCTTGAGTGAGCGGATCCTTCTCATGTGTTCCATGAGAACGGAAAAAACTGGAAGCCATGCGACATTCGTAGGGGGCCCGCATACAAAAGTGACATGAAGAGATCGTTGGGCCGAAGCGAGGAGAGCGGTAGAAAGAAGTTCGGACGCTCGAAGGGGATCTTTGATGTGTAGGTTGTTCGTGCCAGAGTATATTTCGCCACTTATCGGGTCTTTTGACCAAACATCGAGGCTGATATCGTCCCATAAGAGAGGAGTGTGCAACATAATATTGCGCCAATATCTAATGTACACGTCAGCATACTCTGATCCAAAAGCTGAAGGGTTACCTACCTGCAGACACGGCATATCGTCCAACGTTCTTCAGGCTCGTAAATGGCGACTGGCCGGAGGATACTAAAACGAAAGATACGGGCCAGGATCTCCACCGGAAGGCGGTTACACCTACTTTGCGAGATGCAGGACATAATCGGGAAATGGAACGCGTATTATACTGTGGCGCGTTTCCGGGGCCTGGTTCGGGTTTGAAACTAGAAAGTGATGTTTTATGTATGGTCGACTGAATCGCTAAAGAATTGACGTACTGCCAAGAATATTCGAGAATCCCGGAGAACAATCTTATAGTTTGACCCTGACCGGAAGTATAATCATGAACCTGATACTTACGGAGAGATTCAACCATCGGATATGTCTAGAGTCTAATTGGTGAGTTCTCTTCACTTCTCGATCCAATACGAACGTGCCCATCCTGAGAGGAACAGTAAATCAGTCGACGCCGAAACACAATTTAGCAGTATCTGGGTCCGACACGTAATAATGAAGGCCAAGATTAAACACGCACTCTTTGAGAAATGAATGACGTCCAGATATGCTGCATTTGCGTGTCCACAACGAGGAGGGTGTATACGAGTACAACCTAAACTAGTCATAATCGTTGTTCGCGCTATACCGAGCTATACTATTAGAGAAATTAGATGGTTATTGATGGAATAGTGCGGGTACCACTTACTGGATCTGCTCCGTTCCGTTAGAGAGCGATGAGAATTATAGCAGGTAGCACTGCGAAGACGCTCACGTTTTCAATAATGTTATAAATGCCTATAACGGTGAATGCTGTTTATCCCGGTCTTACCAATGGTGCAAACACACAAGGAGGACCATAACCGAACTCTTGGGGGAAACGCTTAAGGATATGATGATGATGACTATAGTGCGGTCCGCATTTCGAACTCGGAATTAAGAACTTGATAGCATCGTGTATATGTTACCTCTTCCCTATCACACACCGGATTCGAACCAAAGATAGCACGATGAACATATCATCCATCAGACCTCTCGCGCAGCCTTGTGCTGGTCTTGTGATACCACTAAGGTGCATTGGCAAACACGCGGTGATACAGCGGAAAGGCAGCTTTCATTGACGGTGTCTACAGAAGTCTTCGAGCGAAGTACCTAGAATAGCCAAGTATTTATCAGAACGTTTCATTGTAGCGCGAGGGCGACAAGAGACGTACCATAAAGACTAGACCCACAGAGAAACCCCTTTGTTCTCCTCAACAGGTCAACGAGTAATTCTATTAGCCTTGAAAGTACCTGGAATGAGATTAGCGTCTATTCAGCGGGCGAAAAGGCGATTTCAAACGCACTGGTTCTTCCGTGTGTCCCTACACGTTGGACTGCATCGATCGAGAACGTCGGTCCAGTTGAAGATCGAGGAATGTGCATCAGGAGGAACCTCGTTATCTAATTGCTACGCATACGTAGAGACACTTGTTCAGGCAACGAGTTCGACATCATGAGGTATGCGGTGCTCCTTGAGAAAACGGGGGTGTTTCAGGTCGTGATACTGGATACCGAGAATGCCTAGATACCCGTCAGAAGACGTTCATCGCAAGGGAATAGAAGAAAACGCGCACATGTCCTACCACCCCAAACAGTCATCCCAGAGAGAGGAAGCCCGAAATACACTTGAGAGACTGGTTCCCAACATCTTAGCAGCTTGATAATACATAAATGGGACTCAGCATCCAAGAAATCGACCGTAAAATGGTGTCGACATACCTTCTCCTGGATAGTCAAACCTACGGAGCGGCCGGTATCGATGATAGTAACCGGTGTATCCTTGAAACTTAAGGAGCGTAATCTTTCATATATAGGGTTGCTTTTGTGGTCTATCCGCCGCTCCTAGCGTATTAGGAAAGTGTTGAACGCGTAGCAGGTTGGAAGTACGGGTGGCGGGAATAATATGGGCGCGAGGTGTTCGTGGATGTTCAAGGCAAGCGGCGGGGAATCTAAAGAGGTATCAGAGCGTGTTAGGAGTATTCAAAGAATGAGTAGTAGAGTAATACCTTTCAGGCTTTCATAGCGTGTGTTGGTGAGTATAAGCTGGGTTATGACTATGCAGGAAGGGTCAGAACGTTACGTGCATAGGAAGGATAATTATATACCGGTAAATAGGCCATCTCGACCTCCAAAGTCGTCGCCTCTGTCAGCGGGGATGCAGGGCGGTTAGGTTTGGAACCATGAAAGCGAATCTGATCGGATAGCACTGGCCAGGTTGTTTGGTTGATACGACAAACGTATTTAACTTGCATTGTGAGCCTTTCGACTGGTTGCACTTCGTTGGTGGGAGAATAATGGATCCGCTTGTTGCGCCCAGAACAGATATGGGTTGGGCAAGGTCGAATATGCCATAGAAGCGGTTGCCTTGTGGGGGAAGCTAGATAGCTGGATTAAGAGTATGCCACGAGACAGTGTAGGTGATGAGCACGAACCTTAGGCTTCCTCGTTCAAACTACTCCGTCAATGTTGCGCTAACACCCCTGCATGCGCCATGTCGTTGATTGCTTAGAGATAGCAAAACGGAAGTTTGCTGGTTATCTCACAGGAAAGAAGCCCAAGATACACTGGACTGACTCTGTCCCGTTGTCTCAGAAAGGGTGACAATACCTAAAAAGCACTCAGTATCCGGGAAATCGACCGTAAAATGAAATCGACGTACCTTCCCCTCGAAGGTCATCCTACAGAGCAGCTGGTACCGACAACGGTAGAGGAGGTAGCCGTAGAACTCAAGGAATGTAATCCTCGATGTTCAAGGCTATTTTTGCGGTTTACCTGCTCCGTGCAGCGTGTCGGGAACGTGTCGAATCGAGGGGTATGTCGGCGATACGAGCGGCAGAAGTGATATGGTCGGAGAGTGTTCGGGGGTATCGAGCAAGAGCAGTAAAGAAGCTAGAAATCTATCAGAACATGTTTGAAGTACGAATATGAAGGTGAACGGCGGATACCTTTCGGGTTGACAACGCTCGTGATTGATAAGGTGGAGCATACCCCTACGTGAACGGTAAAGAGTCAGAAAGCGAGCGATATAAACGAGACGGTGACATGCCTATGAATGTGGCTATCTCAAGCCCCAAGCCGTCGTCTCTGCGAGATAAGCGTTGTTAAGTACATTTGAATCTATGGAGCATTGAACGTTGTTCCATCGGAGTGCGCTGAGCAGAGTGTTTGCTTGTCGTAGTAGGCGTAGTTGAACTGTATGTTGTAAATTCGTCAAGGTATCGGGAGCAAGCAGTAGAACTGCATGTCGCGTGCAAGAGAAGTAAGGGTTCGCAAGATTGATCTAGGTTGACTATGGCATAGAGGCGGACGTTCTGGGTGGAAGCAACAAGAGATTAGAAATATAACACAAGATCGTAGACGAGAAATACGCACCTTCGAAGCTTCAGACTTCCCCAAGAGAATCCCCATCTATTACCTCAGCCAACATTGTGCTACACCTACCACCTCGGCCGAGTTTTTGAATGCACCTGGAATGATACGCCCTCGAATGTGTTCAAGATTTCGTCGAGTTCAATGGGCTAGCGAAGTCCTTTGTGAAAGCTATGTCGTCTACGGCTGAATGAGAATAGTTTGAGAATAGTGATCCACGAAGTGTGGAGGAAGTGGTATGATTGGATAACTCTAGGTTATGTCAAGTGGAGGATACGAGCTTAATGACCTAGGGACAATATTGCAAAGGAACGAGGAGGATACAGAATCCAAGTGGAGCGATTGTGAAGGTTGCGGAAAGAGAATGGGAAAAACCACGTGGTTTGGTCCAAAATTTTAAGCGCTTGAGTTCCGCGTTTCATCCGCCGCCAACCGTGATTGAACTCCTCGAGGCTCCCTACTAGCATCTCCTCAGTCAAGGTTGGAACAACTTATTTCAGCAAGATCAACGGCTTTCCCTGGTCCCACAGCACTGCGCAATCCCAAACTTTTAGCACTCGTAACACTCGTTATCTCCAGCCCATTCGATAGTCGCTCATTTTGGGCCCTCAATGTACGTACTGTTGTTCTCGGAACTGGTACGGTATTCATTGCCTTCCAGGACATGTATCAGCGTGCGTAAATAGTATTTATAGCTTGTAAAGTCGGTATCCACTTGCTGTTTAATAGGTACTGCAGGTGCGAAAACACCAATGTTCAATTTGTATACGCTCTACATAGTCTACTTACCGCCTGCATGTCGAGTTCAACAGCATTCGCAAAACGCGTTTGCAAGGAAATGGTAGATGTGTTAGTTAACGAGAAATAACAACTTTGAAGCATCAAAGCCATGATATATTCAGGAGCAAAGTTTTACAGGTGAAGGGGATAGATAACGAGACGACATCCCCTGCTAGAACCGTCTGCGAAAGTCATTTCAGCACTGCGGTTTGATCACCGAAACATGCTACACACCTTCGCTGGATCCACACCGCACTCGGAGGCTATAATTACGAGTACTCCATGCGTTGACCTCGTGTCCGGTCTTCTGATAGCGCTGAGGCGTATGGCGAACACGAGGTGATACGGCGGAAAGGTGAGATTTCAATTAATGTACCTGAAACCGTAAAGGATCTGTTAGAACATTCCACTACAACGCGAGAGACGCACCTCAACGACTTTCCCTGTGAAGAGTTCCGTGTCAAGATCTCCGTTGAGTCTGTGAGAAGGCTACTCGGAGTCAGCCTTGCAGCTAGCTGGTTCCTTGATGTATCGATACACGAGGTACCACAGTGTTGGGTTCCTGTGGGATCTTCAATTGAGTTGAGGATCGATGAATAACACCCCTGCGTTATGTGTCAGTATCTCATTGTCGCGTACAACGAGGAGGAACGCTTGCCTGGGACAATAGGCCGGATACCGCAGCGTTGAAATATAGACTTTTGAAGCGAACGGGTTCATTTAGAGTAGCGGTATGGAGTAATTCGAACACTAGGATAATCGTTAGTGCAAGCTCGTCGCTTAAAAACATAAGAAAATGCTTACCTCTGCTACCACTTGAAACGATCATTCCAAAGGGAAATACGTTCGGCATAGGCTAGAGACGCCATTTCTCAACCTCATAGCGGACCTGAGAACACCTAAGAAGCACCTGACGTCAGAGAAAACGACCGTAAACTGATTCGACATACCTTCTCCTCGAAGGTCAGCCTACGGAACAGCCGGCATCGACGACAACGACCAAGATAGCCCTGAAACTCAGGGAACGTAATCTTCGATGTGTAAAGCTGCCTTTGCGGTCTACCCGCTGGGTGCAGCATATCAGGAATGCATTGAACTCTGACGTGGGTTGGAGGCAAGGCCGGCGGGGATGATATAGGCGGGGGGTGTTCGGGGGGTGTTGAGAACGAGCGGTAAGGAACCTGGGGGTGTATGAGAGTGTATTCTGAGTAAGACAACGAAGGCGAAAGGTGAATACCTGTTGGACTGGCGCAACTCGTTGGTTGATAAGACTGCGAGGTAGACAGATTTAGAAAACGACGGATATGAAAGGGACAGGTATAACCCTACTAGTTTGGCTACCTCAAGCCCCAAGCCGTCGTCGCTGAGAGTCAAAGGTTGGTTGGTAGGTTTTGAGCCCATGGAATGATTCGCGGGTTTGCGTTAGGTCAGGGGTCAGGGGTTATTAGGTGGACCTAGGGTCGATGCTAGGGTCGACATCGACCCTAGGGTACTTGGTTGGTTGGGTGTGACTTACGAGTAGTGTTTGCTAGGGTAGTCTAGGGTATTGGGACTTGGATGATTTTCCTGGCAAAGTTTGATTGGTGAAAAGTCATTCGTCCAAGAGGATATGTGTTTGATTCACTTACCGTGTGATTTTTTGTGACTCGAGACAAGTGTGCGCTGATGCGTCGTAGACGATGGAGGGAGAGGAAGCCAGAACATACCGTGGGAATGTAATGTTCAGCTGCACAATCCATCGTCTACGACGCACAAGTGTGCAAGCAAACACCGTGGGAGTTCTAAAGTGCTCAATCAACATCCAGGCATCATCCACGACGATGCCTGTGTAGACTGAGCACTTAACACTTAGGGGTTAGGGGTAAGGGGGTTAAGGGGTTATGGGTTAGGGGTTAGGGGTTAGGGGTTAGGGGTTAGGGTTTAGGGGTCTTAGGAGGGGTTAGGGGTTAGGGGTTAGGGTTAGGGGTTAGGGTTAGGGGGGGTTAGGGGTTAAGGGTTAGGGGTTTTTAGGGGTAGACATAGAGGATAGTGGTTAGGGGTTAGGGCGTTAGGTGGGTTTAGGGGTTATTGGGGTTTGGGGTTAGGGGTTATTGGGGTT
>JAYKXP010000340.1:0-24422 GCA_037176845.1 Paramarasmius palmivorus | reverse complement strand
CTCAATATAGCTGAATTCCAGGAAAAAGCCTATGTGCAGGCTTAGGCGTGAGGTATTGCCTATTTGAGGAAACCACAACTAAAAAACCACCTAATATGCCCAACTGCTCACCTCAAGAGATGGACCTATTAGGTCCTATATGGGGGGTGACTGAAGAGAGTGAGACTAGGACTACCCTGGACTTGACTCTGATACTTTGCAATGTGACCCCGGTCATGACCCCCAGTGACTTTGTGTAAGCATCAGCTGGTACGGGTGTATAAATTGTAAATCAGAATTGAGAGGACATATCGCTATTTCAAACTGTAACTTTTCGCTATTTCCACCCAAACCAAATATGGAAAGGGCATAGACGAGTATCGCTTGAACCCTTTAGCCACCC
Source organism: Paramarasmius palmivorus (assembly GCA_037176845.1). NCBI lineage: Eukaryota > Fungi > Basidiomycota > Agaricomycetes > Agaricales > Marasmiaceae > Paramarasmius > Paramarasmius palmivorus. The sequence goes on along the minus strand of JAYKXP010000340.1, from coordinate 24,040 downwards.
CGATCCATTGCCCATGGTCTAGATAACAACGATATGAATCCTACAGCCGAAGCATACCCAGCCCTTTCCCGAAGTCCTTCTCGCGTCTACCGTCTTCATCACCCTGGTCACCAGCTAATTCACAATGCGGATGAACGTCAAACGAGCTCTTGCAGACGTCGAGAAATGCCACTCAAAAGCGGCCTCGGCGTAGTTGTTAGCCAACGCGAGATTCCTTATGTCAAGAGAGACAGAAGACAACTCGGCTTAATCACCTCTGCCTGGCGTTTCTACACTAACGATAACACATATACAATCATCAAGACTCTTTCTGATCCTCAACAGAGTTTAAAAAACCTGCACCCATGGTGGAGTGAACAGCTTTCTTATATTTATTGCCTCACAGACTTGAAACATCAGGTGAACTTTCAACAAGGAAAAACACAAGAAACTGGAGGAAGAGATCGAGGAAAAAACGCGTCGAAGTGTCCTCAGTTGTCCCATGAAACCAGTATCATTCTTAGCCTCCGTAGAGTGAGCTCGCCAGGATGGACGAAACTATCACAAAGCTTGAGTCCCAGAGCTTCTCCGACCTCGACCAAGAACTTGAGGATGCACAGGCAGTACAGTCAAGTGGCCCAATAAATTTTTTTATTAATTTATATGGTCAAGAATTCATCATGCAATGCGAGCGAAAAAAAGTGCAGGGGAGAGCTACTTGCTACTCTAACTTAGTTTACTACGATAACACAGTATTCACTTGTGAAGTTTTGGCTGGTATCGATACATATATCAATTCAACTTTCTTCGATTCAAACACCGTGGCTGGCCGTGATTTTAACATAGGCAGCTTTGCATTGTAAACTTGATTACACTCCGACTACGTCTGTATACTAGTATCCCCATACACAAGAGAAGCAATGAATAATGTCAACCGTCCAAGGCCAATGTCCCCTGACTTGCCTCTGACTATCAGTGGCACCTGTGGTCAACGAGCTGGGCCAATGTGCGAGCAATGTGATTCACTTGTGGAACAGTTTCAATAGGTTCATTACAGGAGGGACATTTACGGCGTTCCCAGCACTTTTGTTTGATACATCCCTCGCAAAAGGTATGACCGCATCCAGCCAAACTGGTCACGTACTAAATCAGTCCTTGTATTTGTCCCAATGCAACACAAGACACTTACACAACAGCATCCACCAATACTCCAGTACACAACTGACATGCGACATTCTCCCTCAAAACAGTTAACGACACCTGATATGCCATGCCAAGGGCTGTTAACAGCGGAAGCAATTGGTAGAAACATCAGAACTTGTTACCTGTTCCTTCTGAGCATTGTGCAGGTCCAAATTGTCGCTCACAGCCTTCAGATAAATATCCCAAGTCTCCCAGTTGAGTTCTCCGAAAGCGCTAGACGCTGGAGTAGCTGTCGTTGCTCCTGCGACATGTATCAGAACCCCTAGCTTCGTCATCTAACTCAATGCACCGAGGCACGAACCGTTACATCCAATAGGTGTTGGCTTTTCAGGAACTCGATTTCACGTTTCAGATCTTCCACGTTGCCACTGGATTCCCTGCTGTGCATCACCTTCCTGCCACACCCGGAACTGAGAGAGGCAGACAACAGTACCGTAGGCAAGTCGGGTTTGTTTGCTATGTGCACAATATTGTTCCAAACATATCAAGTCCTCCTCCGGGCGTCCAAGTGGCGCAGAGCTGGTCGCAAGGGTATGAGTATACCTATCAGCACAACCGATTGTTTATAAACGTGTTGGGACCTATCCAACCATAACAGTCCTTTCAAAGGTTATATTTCTCTGTCACACTGGAAGAGATAGAAAGCAAGGGTTCTGTCGCTGAACAACTTGAAGCAACCTGTTCAAGCTTGCAACGTAAATAAACTATCTGGAAGCCAACATATTCCCACACAAGTATGGACCCCCTGCCATCTCGAACCGTCTTGACCTGAGTCAAGGAATGAGTATCTGGGATTGTGTTTACACCCTCTAGAGAGATAAAACCACGCACCGTGTTGACAACCGCTCGATGACATCCTTCCACGTATGTGGGAGGTGACGCTCTGGAGCCTTGCGTACAGTCACTCCTGAAGGCATACAATTTTGGTCATTGGATTCATCAGATGTGAAGATCTTATGGGATTTAGTAGCAACGCACCAGAGGGCTGATTTTCTCTGCTTTGAACGGGGTCTTGAAGTGTGGAAACTGCCTAAGTAGAGAGGGAATGGCTTTTCATTTGTCCGGAATCACGCCGGCCACGATGTTTCCCGCCACAAACATAGCAAGCGCCTCAGTTTTTTCCTTTGTCGTTTCCCCATCATCTCCCCTTGAAACGCGCACTGTATCGTCTGAGTAAACGTAGTATTATCCTACAAGTTCGTCGAGCCTTCGCATTACGTACAGAACATATACTAGATGTCTAGTTCCAGCTATCAGTAGGCGATCCTGCCCCAGTCCAATTGGCTGCAGTGCAAGTGTCACTGGATGGGGATAGCCGTGTCTGCCTTCCTGAGTGTTGGAATCTAAATATAGTATGTACTTGACAAGTTATTTTCACTTATTCCGCCTATGCCACATTAACAAAGAAGCAAATATTACGATAGAACATAAGCTTTGACCGCTTGTATCACTCATTTACTGACAGTTACAGAAACTGACTGTGCAGATTATTTCTAGTTACTTAGTATCTATTCTCGTACCTTATAGGATATCTTTTATCCCTCACTCAGGTATAAAGCTAGACAGACAACCCTACATACCACATTGAATCACATCAGTTTCATCTTGTGTTTCTCTCAACCCCTCTGGTCATTCAGCTATCGTTTATTCGAGCTTACTCTGCGCTATCTGCTGCTACGAGTTTCAATCTAAAACTCTGACAGGTTATGGTCCCCGGTCTATAAACCTTATCCGAACCATATAATAAACCGATTCATATTGTATACTGGCGAGTTTTGGGACGCCTGTAATATCCCCAAGACCAATAACCAAGATAGTATATCGCTTGGCGAGCAGGGACGCCAGAATATCCCCTACCCAAAGCAAAGGACTAATGGACTATGTATGGGTTCCGAATAGAGGTAGCCGTTATCAATCCAGAAGCAGTACCCCAGTATCAGGCAACGTTCGAACCCAGACAAAACTACGAGGATAGGAACCCTAGCAGGAATCCTAGCAGGCAACCTACAGCCAGTAGGCAGTAGAACAGCAGTCCATCGGGACAGCACCAGAGCATATCATCACATCCATCGAGGAATCCATCGCGTAACCTTCTAGAGACAGAGGCCTTTTGGAGGATTGCACACCACCAGTAACTTTCCGCACAACCCCACACTTTCGAACAGATTTAATCTGTGTTTCATTGCCACATCTCATCAGTTCAACGTCTGACGAACTACGAGATTGTTACTTAATTTCTCACAAACGGAAGAGGAAACTTTGGCGAATAACAACCGTGTCCAAACAGAAGAAATCGAGTCAGGACTCCAAAGGAACGTTATTAGTTGGAAATTTAAGGATTGAGAACGATCACAACGAAACAGTCTTTCGAGGAAACGGACTACGAACAACAGTTCCAGAACCACACCATTAGTATTCCCAACCAGTGGGAACATCAGCTTCACAGGAAGAAACTGTTTGAAGAAGACATCAGAACTAGCAGAAGAGTTCGAAAAGGGATTAGGATAAGCTGAAGAATCCGATAAAGAAGAAACAGGACCCAGAAAGAACAAGAGCAGGAAAAAGAATACTCAGATACAGTGAATCAGAAGTATACTGATAAACCTTATCTGAAGAAGACAAAGGAACACCTGCCGACGAAGAGAAGGACGATCACCATAATCGCCACATGCCATAGTCCTAAACCCCAAACCGAGAACACTAACAACTCCCCAAGAGACCACCAAAGGAAGAAACATTTGATTCAGACGAAGAAGAAGACAATATGGCGTCTAAAGCAGTCAAAGCATTTAACGACAGTACCAAGTTTAAAGGACGCTGGCTCAAATTGGGCATGTGTGGGCAATGCGTGTAAGAAACCTTGCAGCAAAGTCGATAGGGTATGGGAAGTACCTGACAACTGCAGAAGAAGGAGAACGCAGATGCCGATCTTATGAAGGCCCCCCACCCAACGCAATTGTTGGAAAATTGCCGGACACCATACTCGAAGATATCGAAATGCGAAGACATCACAAGCATTATGGACAGGATTAAAGAAGGATTATGACACAAAGAATCCTTTGACAGAAGCACACCGGAACGCAAGCTATACAATCTATCTTGCAACGACGTTGGCAAAGTCAATGAACAAAATACGAACTCCTCAATATCCGAAACGAACCTCACATCACGAAACATCACTATTTCGGATGATCAGTTTCAAGAATGCATTAATTGCGATCAGTTCCCCAATCATTGAATTCAACAAACACAGCTGTTTTTATGACCGTATATCAGTGAATCAAACAAGGAATAACTGTTGACAAGCTGATTGCTGCTATTCGAGCTGAAGCAAATGGACAAGCAATGCGCCGAGGCAAAGTCAAGAAGGAGGAAGCCAATTATTCCCGAGATCATTCCAATAATAGAGGCCGAGGATTTAATAGCCGAGGAAGAGGCCGGAAATTTAATGATCGACAGGGCGGAGATAGAGATCACAAGGAGATCACATGTTTCAGATGTCAAGGAAAAGGGCATATCGCCGCAAAATGTGCTACAAAGCCAAAATCCAGGAAATCAGATGATGAATCTGAGGAATCAGATAGATCTGATGAAGACAAGCCAGACAAACCATGGAGAAAGGCAAAGGAAAAGAATCACAGTGCAAATGAAAGTGCTGTGAGAGCTGTAGAAAAGGAAATATGGGAAGAAGGCACATGGTTAGCAAGGGAAATAAGGGCCGTAGAGGAATTTGTTCCATTCACTGAATGGACATATGAAGAAGAAGAACCCACAAATCCCGTGTCGACAGAGACAAACCTGGAGCCATATCCCAAGGAAAGGAAAGAAACAGCATACATGGCTGTGGAAATCGACACCACGATGGCCACAATGGTCGATCTACAGAACCCAATTGATAGCAAAGCGATCATATGCAGAGAAAATCGAATGGATTCTCAACAACACCATCAAGAAGGCTATACAGGACAACCAAAGAATCAACCACAGACAACTACAGAGACCAAGGACCATGAAATTCATGGAGGACAGACATTCATGGAACACCATTGTTGCCAAATATGTCACCAATTTATCCAGCACATACTTATGGGGGAGAAATTGCATCCAGAATGGCTGATGAAAGTCATAGGACAGAAGGATGAAACAAAGGAAACAACCCCAAGGGATGGAAAAATGGAACAGGAAAATGGAACAGACCAGACATTGGCACACAAGGAGAACAAGACAGAGCCAGAAAGTCTTGAACCATTGCAGATCTCACTCGTCGAGGGGGAGCACAAAAACTCGATCAACGACATTTCGAAACAAGTCGCCGAGATGAATCTCAATGCAGGAAACAGGTCACAAAAGGAAAAACAAGTTGGACCTAAACAACTTGTAAATGTCAATCCAACAGGAGAATATTCAGGAACGGTCAAAGAAGCGGAAGTGGAACCACCATATCACCAATACTACCACCGACAGAAGATTAAACACCGAGATCATCAGAACACAGAACATCGCCACCGGATCACACATAGGAATCACCGAACAGAACACGCGAACAAAGAATTAGAGTCAAACCCCGGATAATTCCATCATCCAAGGTTTGAGGGGGAGTGTTGGAATTCTAAATATAGATGTCACTTGACAAGTTATTTTCACTTTATTCCGCCTATGCCACAATTACTAAGAAAGCAGATATACATAGAACAGTAGCTTTGACCCGCTTGTATCACCATTTACTGACAGTTACTGACACTGACTGTGCAGTTATTTCTAGTTACTTAGTATCTATTCTCGTACCTTTAGGATTATCTTTTATCCCTCACTCATGTATAAAAGCTAGACAGAAAACCCTACATACAACATTGAATCACATCAGTTCATCTTGTGTTCTCTCAACCCCTCTGGTCATCAGCTATCGTTTATTCGCGCTTACCTGCGCTATCGCTGCTAACAGAGTTCAATCTAAAACTCTGACACTGCGTACGTATTTCCTTCACATTGCAATGACGACTTCTAATACATTTTTTCAGCCTACCAACGCGAGGAGGACCCCACCATACAAGGTGTACACTGACATCGTCTGGGCGTGTCAATGTTCCGCTTGGGGCATGTGTTACGGGACGTGCGAAGGCTTCAAGACCGGGCAAAGTCGTTGGCCATCACCACAGGAATATGTCGCCTCCTGCCAGATGATGTGCCAACGAGTGTGGGGTGGCTCCGTCGAGATCTCGGCCCAGGAAGAGTACGAGTTGGCGAAATCTGGATCGGGTTGGGGAGAGTGAGTTCTGCACGTCGTCACTTTCAAGGTAATACGGCTAACTTCCAGTATCTCTTCAGGCGTCCCTGGCGTCAGGATTGGGCCAAGCTGTAGCCTGTAGTGTATATTCTTGGACCTCGTGTACTAGTCGGTAGTCGTATCGATTTTTTTGAAGTGTCGGCGTTATCAACTGCGACTGAGTGAATAGAAAATGTAAATTTTGGTTTCTTGGCGACATCTTGGGGTGATCAACCGATAAATGCTGTTAAAACGAGGCACCGTAAACTGATATCATTTGAAAATGCAATTGACATCGTGAAAAAAAAACCTTTCCACATTCACATCAAACCATAGCGGTAATGTCTAGCTCAGCGATGAGACTTCATAGTCGCGGAATTCCCAAGGTGACTGGGCATAAAGGGATGGATTATCTGCTCGCGGTGCAATACAAGGTATGGTGGTATCTTGATTTCAGCCGGATAATTATTCAAGATATCTGGGATCGTGTAGGCGGTACTGTTCTTTGCGGTGGACGAGGAACCACGAATCGTGAGGCTGGAACGTAGCAGGATTGACGAATTTGATTTCCGGCCGCTGCTTGACCCAGATGCTCAGGAGGATGGAGCGACTGCTCGTATCAAAGGCATCCATACGAATGGGGCGCCTCAGGAATATCGTTTGTTCTATTTCGAACAGACTGCGCGGAATGGCTTCCCTATCAATGATGCTGTAACCAGGGAGCTTGAAGGGTTGACCGATGGTCTGAGGCGGCCGTGGCTTGGCCCTGTGGTAGTTATTTGGGACGAAGACAATGTGATCACCAGGGATAACCTAGAGGAGAAGGCTGAAACGATCATAACGTGAGTGCAATTGCAGTGGTTGTTAGTTAGAAACGAACTCACATTGAATTCAGGGATATTCACAATTTTTATGAGGAGTTTGTCAGGGATGATGGAGTGCCTTATGATTCCATAGATGCGGGATCCGACAACGATAGTGCTAATGCCAATACAGGCTCGTAGATTTCTTTCGTCGACGGTTCACTCGGAGAGTTGTAGAGGAATGCAAAATACAATTTGTTTGATGCTGATACAGGATGGATGGATATTTAGGTTGTACTGGATGTAGACTCTGTCCGAACGCTTGTCTCGTGCTCGAAGACGCTTCAAGCACTTCCACTGCTTTGCGCTAATACCATGCGAGTCGGTGCTGAGGCACCTAGTGTCTGTAATGCACCTAGAGCGTATTCCCTGAACACATATCGTTAGACAGACCCTTCAATTACAAGCGTAGCACTTACAAGCAGAGATGACGTCGCTGACCTTTGGCATGTACGACGTAGATCTTCCACCCATCCAGCTCTGGCAGATTTGAATGGTCTCTGGTGGCACTTCGGGTGGTTGCAGGAGTCGTTGATGGGCCAACGGAGATGGACTCATTATCGACTATTGCGACACCGTTAAGTGCTGGACGACGACGACGTGGTCGAAAGCGAGGATATGCCATGAGTAATTCCTTGTGTACCAGTGCAGCTTTTGCAAGTGATGCTGACGAGTATGCGTGGTCGTCTAGCGTCTCTTGTGCAGTTTGGTGCCGTTGGTCAGACCGGTGATGCCTCGTGCATTGCTTGCACCATATCGCCCGAGCCTCATCGAGAGAGTCGGCATATTGTAGTATGCAATTGTCGTCTGGGATGGTCCCTTTGGGGAACTGTGTGGTAATGGCTCTAAATTGATCAATGAGATGGTTGTAAGATGACGGAAGTTAAGTTTACTGTACCGGCTGTCGCGATATATTCCAGGCTTGAGATTGTTCACTGTCTGGACAGTGAGAAGAAGGTACCACTTGTGTTCGGGTTCATACAAAGGAAGAGGGAGTGTAATGTCGTAAAAAATTTCTGGTTCGCAGATGTAGGGGGTGTATTCGGGAGCTATCCGAAGATGATGGGCTGCTTCACATAGTTTGCTGATGTTCCAGCCAAAGGGAGAGTCGGTGTCGTCGTCGTCGCGGATGTTGGACATAGAGAGCAGATGAGTGTGACAAGCGTGACACATTGACACTTATCCCCGAACTGCCATCAACGTGTATCCCAGGTATCCCCGGCGTGCATCCCTCAACGTCTATCCCTCAACATCTCAAATATTTCATCGAGATATACTCTTTGGAGCTGGAATTTTCATACCCTGAAATGAATGGCAACTCTCACCGGACAAAATACACGGGATGTACCTAGCGGCAAGTCGTCTAACGAAGTTGTTGAGCAGGAGGAAAATCATTAATGCGTGCACAGGTACCTGAAATAGTAATTTGAAAATGCCGTCCAACTTCAAGTGAAAGTGGAATATATGTCGGCCTATCGTCTCTACTGGGAGGTTGGAGAAGACATACTAATATTTTCGAAGATGAATGGGACCAGGTACGCTGACGAACACGTGTTTTGTGGGTCGCACCGACGCGTTTCTTAGGACAAGATTGGTAGATCTCGATCTGGGTGATGCGACTGCTTGACCCTATCTGGCCTTGTGGAATTTCCGGCTTGCGCTCCAACTTGCCGCGCACTCGATCCTGGAAACGATCACTCAAGTACTCGCCTCTCGTCAAATTTTCTTCAGCTTTCATCCATGTCCTCTGAAGAAACTTCTCTTCCATCACCCCCTTCCTCTGCGATTCTGCAACCTTCGCCATCGTCACATTGCCCCAGTGAGATGCCAACAGCACCTCCACCAGTGTCTCCTCCGACATTGGAGACCTCAGACGCCCAGTCAACGACACCAGCACCTGTCTCCCTTGATCCTTCTGGAACGTCAGCCTCCTCCTTGTCTAACAGTACGAGTCCGGCTATGACTGCTGGACAAGAAGCTTCATGCTCGCCTTCGAATTCGGCGAGTACTGGGAAGGAAGGTTTGGATGAAGCCTCAGCCTCAGCCGATACAGACGAAAGTCTCATGGACGTCAACGGGTCCGGCAAAAGAGGTCGACCAAGTCATTTTTCCGGGCCTCGTCTTCTAGCAATGCAGAAGGGGCTCCAGCGATACATGGAGCTGACGACCAAGCGGGAGAAGACGCAGTTCTGGCCTGGCTTCATGGCGGAGATCATCGCAGAATTCCCGTTGTCGAGGTATCCAATACCTGCGTCGCGTTTGGCTGGTCGAGGCGACTTCGTTGAGAAGACGCAAGAGGATATTCAGAAGATGACGCGTCAGCAGAAGAGCACGTATTACCGTTCCGCAAGGTTAGGCTCTGCTACTGATGAAGAGCTATATCTTCAGGTACGTCTGCAGCAGTGCAATAGGTGGGTATATGGGCCTCACGAAGTTTCACAGATGGTCAAAGACTGGATTTTGTGGCAGCAGACTTGTGCAAGAAAGTCAGATGGTGGAACGACCGCCGCCCTCTTCAAGGCCGAGCTAGGCAAGAAGAAAAAACAAATCAAACCTCAATTCAATCATTTTGTCATGAAGCACCCGGACTATCGACAGGTGGTGGTCAGTCGTTCTTCGGAAACCGGGAGATTGGATCGTTTGCCGTCAAGAGCTCAGGCGGTGAAGGACTTGTTGGCGGATTTACCTGCTGAGGAGGTTGATGCGTTAAAAGCCGAGTATACGGAGCTGTTGGAGGAATTGGACGAAGATGAAGAGGATGAGATGGAGGTACCAGCTGACGTGGCAACTCAGCGAAGGTATGCTCATTTTTTTAATCCTCATTTGATGCAGTTGCTAACGTTCCCAAGTCGGCGCAAGAACTTCGGAAGCATGGCACAAGATGTCTTGAACATCTGGCGGAAGCTGACTGGGTTGAACCTGGTACTTCTGGCAGGAGAATGTATTGACGGTGACGCCGATTATGATTCCTGCGTGTAAGTCTATTTGTAACTCGCCGAGGCATGATGCTCACTTTGTGCTATGGTCAGAATATTCTCAAAACCCGATGATTGTCCTGATATGGACGCAGGCGCCGGGGTCGATTTTGACCGTTTCTCCAACACTTTCCTTCACTGGTTGAAGGATATCTATGATAGGACTCATAGCGACACGGAGAAGACCCCGCGAGAACCATCGAATGAAAGTTCGAATGCCTCACTTCCACCCTCTTCGACTCCGGCGTGTACACCCTCAGTCAAGCAGTCCGCTATAGCTCCAGATAACATCTTAGCATCTGGCCCGAAAAGTTCTTCAGCCGACCGGGGTAAACAAGGTTCTGGAACAACGGCGGGAAAGAAGGCCGTGAGAAGAGAGGAGTGGTCAGGAGACGAGACCCCAGAGCCTTCGGAACCAAGTGACATGGGCTCCGAGTCAGAGGACGAGGGAGAGCAGGAGGCGCGGGGTGGTAGGCCTGTTGTACCTCTTAACAGTGAAGGACTATGGGAGAAGAACGAGGAAGGGCTGCCTGTGTTGCAAGTTCCAATGTGCGATCTCACACGTGAGCAGCAGGCAGCCTTTACTCGAGAGTGCGCAATGGCAATAGGATTGACGAAGGCGTTGGAGGAGTTGAACGAGGACATGTCGAAGAGTAGCAAGAGGAAGAAAGCATCGGCATCGAAATATAAGGGAACGAAGCCCACTCGTAAGTCGAGTAGGATTAAGACGGTGGGTGCCTGGATTCATGTCTTGAATGCAACAATTCTGATACAGTTTATTGTAGAGTGTCCACGACCAAGATGTTGATAACGGTGACGCAGCGGACAGCGAACGAGAACCAGGAGTGGACAACCAGAGGGATCATGGGGTGGAACAAGAAGATATCGAGATGAATGATGGGAATGCTGGGGCGAAAGATGGGAACAAGGACAGTGATGCACCCGCGCAGCCTGTCATCCTGAGTGTCGATAACGTGGATTTACTGCCGGCATGGGCGAAGGCCGTGGCTACAGGCTATGTGCAGATGGATACACCGAAAATGGAGCCGTGGGCACAATTCGATGTCGAGGGCTGTTCCACATCCTTCTTGAAAGGATATGCAGGATGGCTTTTGGGACCTGACACGGTGTGCCGTCCAGAGCCTTGGCGTGCGACCGTTTACAAGTGGATTGAGGTTGAGGAGGAGTGGAACAGGAGAAATGTAAGCGTTCAGGTAAGCATTACATTGAACAGTGGGGAATATGTGCTAATTCCCATCATAGGGTGCACAATTCAAGATGCTGAAGAATAGAAGACCTAAGGGCTTCTTACAGTGGTTTAAGTACGGCCGCATGAGATGGGAAGCACTGATACCTTCTGAGGTCAGCGTGGACACGCTAGGGCATGAGTGGTGGGTTTGGTGGTCCAAGGTGGTGAATCCGCGATGGAGACCTAGGGCCGAGGATATGATCATGCCCGGTGGACAGGGAAGCTGGGAGGCGGTGCGTATTCCTGGAAAAGATGGCTTTATCCTAGTCCTGGTCGCCTTACGATGGTGGTGTGATCTGCTGGATCATCCAGACCAGGATCTATTGTGGGTATCAACAATCAAAGCCGTATACTGGACGCTGGAAGAGCTTTTGAAGGATGCCAGGTAGAGTTTTCAGCTTTTGAAAGGACCTCATCATTGACATGACTTACAGAACCAATTTTGAAGAGATCACGCCGACGTCAGCAACGAACGACGATCGGGAACAGGAGGAGGAGGAACGTCAGCAGGTCGAGGCTCCTGGGGTTAAGAGGAAACGGTAGGTGGTGTAGCATGCTCTAAGGTCCATATAACTAATTGAGATTTACTAGGAATGGAAATATGACAGGGAAAGAGAAAAAACGCCGTCGTTGATAACGTTTATTACAGGTTTTGTAGTTGATACTTTGTAAATGATTTACCAAGTACCTTTGGTTGTGACCTAGGGTGTGACAGCAAAGCAAGGGACGTAGATATTATTTATTATAATTAATTGAGGTAACGTTTCTAGCCTTCCGCATTTGGAAATGGCTGCCACGGCCAATTGAGCCTGTCAAAGTGAGACACTTCAGTCACCCCCCATACAGGACCTAATAGGTCCATCCCTTGAGGTGAGCAGTTGGGCCTCTTAGGTGGGTTTTTTAGTTGTGGTTACCTCAATAGGCAACTACCTCTACCTTAAGCCTGCAATAGGGCATTTTCCTGGAATTCAGCTAAATTGAGGTTTAGGCAGCTACCTATATAGTATAAAAGATTTCAAGCTATTGCCTGGGCTTTATTGGTAAATACCATATTTGTGTGACGTGACAGGGGGTGTCAGGGGTCCTGATTCTGAAAAATAGGCTATAAAATAGGCATTTATGCTCTGATATTGCTTTCAATTATTCTATTGATGCTTTTATCTTGTAAGTGTTTATAGAACTTAGATAGTGTAAATGCTATACAAGAAATGTGTCTATTTCTCATTGAATAGCATGCTCCCAAATAGGCTATAAGGATGCAAATGTAACATATAAAAAGGCTATGAGCATTAATGTTAGACATAATAATTAGAGTAAATATTATAAAACTCTAACCACCAAAAGCATAGCACAGTATTTACTATTAGTAGCTTAAAATATAGATGCTAACCCTATAAAATTGTAATCTTACCAATCTATAAAAAAAAAGTATTATAGATAGCTGTCTGTAAATTGAAAGCAGATATCTGACTCTATATAACTTAAGAGTCTCTACCCATCATTTAAAAATAAGATAGGCAGCAACCTGTATCCTCTGGGCACTTGCTTTAATATAAATGGTGTCTACCATAGCTCACAGGCATATACCTTGAGTTAGCCTATACTATAGGCAATTACCTGAAAGCTATATAGATAACAGGTAGTAACCTATATCTTTCAGGTATCTGCCCTAACATCAATGTATCTACCACAGATCTCAGGTAGTTGCCTCAGGCTCTTTTAGACTACAGGTAATTACCTCAAAGCTATATAAGTGACAGGTGTTTGCCTGAGATAGATATATAAAATAATACATATATTATTATACTTTTTATAATCCAAAACAGGCAAGGACCCAGAGGAATTCATGAATTAATTTTTTACATACTTTATGGCGCTTTTTTGGGCGCTTTTTTAACAGGAAAATAATTCCCACCCCTTCTGACATCATTTAAACATTATTTTAAAGTTATTTTAGAGTTTTTGAGCGCTTTTTGAGCGCTTTTTTTAATGGAAAATTATTCCCACCCCTTCTGACATCATTTGAGATCTTCTCCACTCCGCTTTTTTGGTCCCAAAATAGAAGGTGCTCTTACCTCACTATTTTCTACCTGGAATCAATGCATTGGGGGGCTATTGGGGCATGCTGGGGGGCTATAAAAATCACATTTTTGAGGGAATATGTTCTAATATGTTCTAAAAGCATGCTACTGCAATTGGGGGGCAGGAGAATGCAAAAAAAGCAGTCCAAATATGGTAATTCAGGAAAATGGCATATTGGATCTTGGGCTACAGGGCAGATATTGACATGGGGTAAGTTGGAGGACCTAGATACATTAGATACAAGGCTAGGGACACCAAATAGTATATAGATTAGTGAGATAATGGTGTTTAAATATCAAAAATACTGAAAATCTCCGAAATTGGGGGAATAAAATTACAGGATGGGATGTAGTGCAGTTGGGGCCTAGATATTGTGAATCAGAGATGATATATATGTCCCCTTGATGGGTTTACAATCCTGGAGAGCTGCCTATTTTTCCAGATTTATTACAGCTAAATTCGCTTTTTTTAGACATTGGTAATACTGTACCACAGGGAATGATTGGGATGGGCTAATTCTTGTTCATAACCCACTCTAGGGTATACAGATGATGAATATATACTTGCCCAAGCACTCCTGTATGTGCAACACCTTGTTTAATCCAATGTATTGTACAGTTATGTGATATAGGTAGTAATACATGAATAGCACCTCAGGGAAGCATCCCAGCACCAGGGAGAGTTCAGAATCGAGTTCAGGCACCCAAAATACACTTTCCTACTATGAAAGTACATTTTTTGAATACATCTGTATGTTGCTATATAAAAAATCGCATTTTTAGGGGTTTTTTTGTACTGGAGCATGGGGACTGCTCCTAAAATCACCAAAAGTGAATTAGAGACTGTCCAATATGCATAGAACAGGAATATGAATTGCCTCCATGAGTCCCATGACAGGAATCCTTATGCCAGATGCATCAATTCTTGCACAATTACAGAAAACATGTAATATTGATGTAGTATTACAGGGAGTGATCTGGAGGCTTGGGGAACCTCAAAATCGAATTCAGGGTGCAAAAACACTTAAGAAATGTCCTAGAGATTAAAGGAATTCAGTTACTGTAGCTTGAGATATGTCCAAGTTATCTTTATAGGCTTATGTGTAAAGTACTTGCAATCAATCTTTAACTTGGATTGTCTGACCTTTTCATTAAGCATTCTGAGATCAACTAGACACCAAATTGTATTATATACTTCATATTCTAATGTCATAGAGTTGGTATTGCTAGTTCTAGGGTGGTCTAATGGTCTGGAAGACCTAAATGAAAAGTAAGTTAAAGATTGATTGCAAGTACTTTACACATAAGCCTATAAACATAACTTGAACATATCTCAAGCTATAGTAATTGGATTCCTTTCAAACCTGGATTGTTTCTTAACTGTTTTTTCATGCTGAATTTGATTTTGAGGTTCCCCAAGCCTCCAGATCACTCCCTGTAATACTACATCAATATTACATGTTTTCTGTAATTGTGCAAGAATTGATGCATCTGGCATATGGTTTGCTGTCATGGGACTCATGGAGGCAATTGATATTCCTGTTCTATGCATAGTGAGCAGTCTCTAATTCACTTTTGGTGATTTTAGGAGCAGTCCCCATGCTCCAGTGCATAAAAACCCCTAAAAATGTGATTTTTTATGTAGCAACATACAGATGTATTCAAAAAATGTACTTTCATAGTAGGAAAGTGTATTTTGAGTGCCTGAACTTGATTCTGAACTCACCTTGGTGCTGGGATGCTTCCCTGAGGTGCTATTCATGTATTACTACCTATATCACATAACTGTACAATACATTGGATTGAACAAGGTGTTGCACATACAGGAGTGCTTGGGCAAGTATATATTTGTCATCTGTATACCCTAGAGTGGGTTATGAACAAGAATTAGCCTATTCCAATCATTCCCTGTGGTATAGTATTACCAATGTCTAAAAAAAGCGAATTTAGCTGTAATAAATCTGGAAAAATAGGCAGCTCTCCAGGATTGTAAACCAATCAAAGGAACATATATATCATCCCTCATCCACAATATCTAAGCCCTAGCTGCATTACATCCCATCCTGTAATTTTATTCCCCCAATCTCGGAGATTTTCAGTATTTTTGATATTTAAACACCATTATCTCACTAATCTATATACTATTTGGTGTCCCTAGCCTTGTATCTAATGTATCTAGGTCCTCCAACTTACCCCATGTCAATATCTGCCCTGTAGCCCAAGATCCAATATGCCATTTTCCTGAATTACCATATTTGGACTGCTTTTTTTGCATTCTCCTGCCCCCCAATTGCAGTAGCATGCTTTTAGAACATATTAGAACATATTCCCTCAAAAATGTAATTTTTATAGCCCCCCAGCATGCCCCAATAGCCCCCCAATGCATTGATTCCAGGTAGAAAATAGTGAGGTAAGAGCACCTTCTATTTTGGGACCAAAAAAGCGGAGTGGAGAAGATCTCAAATGATGTCAGAAGGGGTGGGAATAATTTTCCATTAAAAAAAGCGCTCAAAAAGCGCTCAAAAACTCTAAAATAACTTTAAAATAATGTTTAAATGATGTCAGAAGGGGTGGGAATTATTTTCCTGTTAAAAAAGCGCCCAAAAAAGCGCCCAAAAAAGCGCCATAAAGTATGTAAAAAAATAATTCATGAATTCCTCTGGGTCCTTGCCTGTTTTGGATTATAGAAAGTATAATAATATATGTATTATTTTATATATCTATCTCAGGCAAACACCTGTCACTTATATAGCTTTGAGGTAATTACCTGTAGTCTAAAAGAGCCTGAGGCAACTACCTGAGATCTGTGGTAGATACATTGATGTTAGGGCAGATACCTGAAAGATATAGGTTACTACCTGTTATCTATATAGCTTTCAGGTAATTGCCTATAGTATAGGCTAACTCAAGGTATATGCCTGTGAGCTATGGTAGACACCATTTATATTAAAGCAAGTGCCCAGAGGATACAGGTTGCTGCCTATCTTATTTTTAAATGATGGGTAGAGACTCTTAAGTTATATAGAGTCAGATATCTGCTTTCAATTTACAGACAGCTATCTATAATACTTTATAGATTGGTAAGATTACAATTTTATAGTGTTAGCATCTATATTTTAAGCTACTAATAGTAAATACTGTGCTGCTTTTTGTGGTTAGAGTTTTATATTATTTTACTCTAATTATTATGTCTAACATTAATGCTCAATAGCCTTTTATATGTTACATTTGCATCCTTATAGCCTATTTGGGAGCATGCTATTCAATGAGAAATAGACACATTTCTTGTATAGCATTTACACTATCTAAGTTCTATAAACACTTACAAGATAAAAGCATCAATAGAATAATTGAAAGCAATATCAGAGCATAAATGCCTATTTTATAGCCTATTTTTCAGAATCAGGACCCCTGACACCCCCTGTCACGTCACACAAATATGGTATTTACCAATAAAGCCCAGGCAATAGCTTGAAATCTTTTATACTATATAGGTAGCTGCCTAAACCTCAATTTAGCTGAATTCCAGGAAAATGCCCTATTGCAGGCTTAAGGTAGAGGTAGTTGCCTATTGAGGTAACCACAACTAAAAAACCCACCTAAGAGGCCCAACTGCTCACCTCAAGAGATGGACCTATTAGGTCCTATATGGGGGGTGACTGAAGTGAGTGAGACTAGGACTACCCTGGGACTGACTCTGATACTTTGCAATGTGACCCCGGGTCATGACCCAGTGACTTTGTAAAGCATCAGCTGGTACGGGTGTATAAATTGTAATCAGAATTGAGAGTGACATATCGCTATTTCAACTGTAACTTTCGCTATTTCCACCCAATTCCAAATATGGACGGCATCAGACGAGTTTCGCTTGACACTTTATCCACCCCGATCCATTGCCCATGGTCTAGATAACAACGATATGAATCCTACAGCCGAATCATACCCCAGCCCTTTTCCCAAGTCCTTCTCGCTCCTCCGTCTTCATCACCCTGGTCACCAGCAATTCACGCGGTATGAACGTCAAACGAGCTCTTGCAGACGTCGAGAATTGCCCTCCAAAGCGGCCTCGGCGTAGTTGTTGCCAACGAGTTTCTTATGTCAAGAGAGACAAAGACAACTCGTGCGTAAATCATCCTCTGCCTGCGTTGCTACCCTAACGATTACACAGATACTATCAGCAAGACTCTTTCGAGCCTCAGACTGTGGTTAAAAAAACTGGCACCCATGGTGGAGTGAACAGCTTGCTTATATTTATTGCCTCACTGACTTGAAACTTCAGGTGATCTTTCTGACAAGGAAAAACATCAAGAAACTGGTGAAGAGATCGAGGATAAACGCGTCGAAGTGCCTCAGTTGTCCAATGAAACCATTATCATTCTTAGCCTCCGAGTGGAGCTCGCCAGGAGGGACGAAACTATCACAAAGCTGGAGTCTGAGCTCTCCGACCTCACCAAGAAACTTGAGGATGCACAGGCAGGACAGCAAGTGGTATTGGCTGAATTCAGTCAGTGCAATGCGAGCGTAAAGGCAGGGGAGGAGCTACTTGCTACTCTTACGTAGTTGACTACGTATTACACGTATTCACTTGTAGAATGTTTTGCTGGTAGCGATACATATTTCAATTCAACTTCTTTCGATTCAAACACCGTGGCTGGCCGTGATTTTAACATAGGCAGCTTTGCATTGTAAACTTGATTACACTCCGACTACGTCTGTATACTAGTATCCCCATACACAAGAGAAGCAATGAATAATGTCAACCGTCCAAGGCCAATGTCCCCTGACTTGCCTCTGACTATCAGTGGCACCTGTGGTCAACGAGCTGGGCCAATGTGCGAGCAATGTGATTCACTTGTGGAACAGTTTCAATAGGTTCATTACAGGAGGGACATTTACGGCGTTCCCAGCACTTTTGTTTGATACATCCCTCGCAAAAGGTATGACCGCATCCAGCCAAACTGGTCACGTACTAAATCAGTCCTTGTATTTGTCCCAATGCAACACAAGACACTTACACAACAGCATCCACCAATACTCCAGTACACAACTGACATGCGACATTCTCCCTCAAAACAGTTAACGACACCTGATATGCAATGCCAGGGGCTGTTAACAGCGAAGGCATTGTAGAAACATCAGAACTTGTTCACCTGTTCCTTCTGAGCATTGTGCAGGTCCAAATTGTCGCTCACAGCCTTCAGATAAATATCCTCCAATGCGGTCCTTGAGTTCTCCGAAAGCGCTAGACGCTGGAGTAGCTGTCGTTGCTCCTGCGACATGTATCAGAACCCCTAGCTTCGTCATCTAACTCAATGCACCGAGGCACGAACCGTTACATCCAATAGGTGTTGGCTTTTCAGGAACTCGATTTCACGTTTCAGATCTTCCACGTTGCCACTGGATTCCTGCTGTGCATCACCTGTCTGCCACACCCGGAACTGAGAGAGGCGAGACAAAGTACCGTTGCAAGTCGGGTTTGGTTTGCTTGTGCACAATATTGTCCAAAAAGATTCAAGTCCTCCGGCGTCCAAGTTGGCGCAGAGCTGGTCGCAAGGGTATGAGTATACCTTCAGCACCAACCGATTGTTTAACGGGTGGGGACCTACCAACTCATAACAGTCTTCAAAGGGTTTATTTTCTCTGTCACTGGAAGAGATTGAAAGCAAGGTGTTCTGTCGCTGAACAACTTGAAGCAACCTGTTCAAGCTTTGCAACGTGAAATAAACTTTCAGGAAGCCAACATATTCCCACACAAGGGTTGGACCCTGCCATCTCGAACCGTCTTGACCTGAGTCAAGGAATGAGTTCTGGGATTGGTTACACCCTCTAGAGAGATAAACCACGCACCGTGTTGACAACCGCTCGATGACATCTTCCACGTAGGGGAGGTGACGCTCGGAGCCTTCGTACAGTCACTCTGAAGGCATACATTTTCATTGGAATTCATCAGATGGAAGATCTTAGGGATTTAGAGCAACGCACCAGATGGCTGATTTTCTCTGCTTTGAACGGGTCTATGAAGTGGAACTGCCTAAGGAGAGAGGGACGGCTTTCATTTGTCCGTATCACCCGGCCACGAGGTTTCCGCCACAACAAAGCCAAGCGCCTCAGTGTTTTCCTTGTCTTTTCCCCCATCAACTCCCCTGAACGCGCACTGTATCGTCTTGAGGTAACGTAGTATTTATCTGATATGTCCGTCGAGCCTTCGCTGACTTACAGAACAATATCTAGATGTCTATTCCAGCTATCAGTGCGATCTGCCCAGTCAATAGGCTGCAGTGGCAAGTGTCCCTGAGGAGGGGGAGAGCCGTGTCTGCCGTCCTGCTGGTTGGAATTCTAAATATAGAATGTCAATTGACAAGTAATTTTTCACTTTAATTCCGCCTATCCACAATTACTTTAAGAATAGCAGATATACATAGAACAGTAGCTTTGACCCCTTGTATCACCCATTTACTACATTACTGACACTGACTGTCAGTTATTTCGAGTTACTTAGTAAAATCTATTCTCGTACCTTTAGGCTTATCTTTTATCCCTCACTCAAAGTATAAAAGCTAGACAAAAACCCTACATACAACAGTGTAATCACATCAGTTCATCTTGTTTCTCTCATCCACCCTCTGTCATCAGCTATCGTTTATCGCGCTTACCTGCGCTATCGCTGCTAAACAGAGTTCATCTAAAACTCTGACAGGTTATGGGCCCCGGGCTATAAACTTATTTTTCTAGCCAACCAGAGTAATACCGATTTCATATGTGGTATAGTGGCGAGTTTGGGACGCCGTAATATTCCCCAAGGAACCAAGAACCAAATCGTATATCGATTGGCGAGCAGGGACGCCAGAATATCCCCTAGCCCAAAGCAAAGGACTATTGGACTAGTGTTTCCGTAAGGTAGCCGTTGTCAATCCAGAAGCAGTACCCCAGGTATCGGAACGTTCGACCCAAACCAAATACTACGAGGATCCTAGGAACCCTAGCCGGAATCCTAGTCAGCACCTACACCATAGGCAGTAGAACAGGCATCCATCGGACAGCAACAGAGCAATACATCACATCCAAACGAGGAATCCATCGCGTATACCTTCTAGGAGACTAGTCCATTGGAGGATTGGCACACCCACCATATCTTCCGCACAACCCCACACTTCGAACAGATTTAATCTGTGTTCAATGGCCACATCAGTTCCAACGTCGACGAACTACGAGATTGTTACTTAGATCTCAACAACGGAAGTGGGAACTTGCGAAGAACCACCGTTCCAAACAGAAGAATCCGAGTCAGGACGCCAAAGGAAGCGTTATTAGGTTTGGAAATTTTAAGGATTGTGACGATACAACGAAACATAGTTCGAGGAAACGTACTACGAACAACAAGTTCCAGAACCACAACCATTAGTAATTCCCACCAGGGGGAACATCACTTCACAGGTAGAACTGTTGAAGAAGAACACAGAACTTGCTGAAGAGTTCGAAAAGGGATTAGATATGCTGAAGAATCCAATAAAGAAAACTGGACCCTGAAAAGTGAACAAGAGCAGAAAGAAGACTCAGAACAGGAATCCAGAAGGTGATAACTGATAAACAGTACTGAAGAAGACAAAAGGAACACCTGCCGACGACGTGAAGGACATCCAACCAGAATCGCCCAGCATCGTTCCTAAACCCCAACCGAGAACAACCATCTCCCAAGAGACCACCAAAGGAAAATACATTTGATTCAGACGAATGAACGAAGGACAATTAAAAAATGCGCATCTAAAGCATGTTCCATAAGCATTTAACGACTGTAACCAAGTTAAAAAAGGAGCGAAGGCACAAATTGGGGCATGTGGCAAATGCGTGTAGAACTTCAGCAAAGTCGATAGGGTATGGAAGTACTGACTACTGCAAAGAAGGAGACGCAGAAGCCGATCTATGAACAGCAATTGTTGGAAAATTGCCGACACCATACTTCGAAGATATCGAAATGCGAAGACATCACAAGCATCATGGACAGATTAAAGAAGGATTATGACACAAAGAATTCCTTTGACAGAAGCACGACCTGAAACGCAAGCTATACAATCAATCTTTGCAAACGACTTGGCAAAGGTCCAATGAAACACACACACACACACACACACACTCAAATATCCAAACGAACTCACATCACGAAACATCACTATTTCGGATGATCATTCAAGAATGCATTAATTGCATCAGTTTCCCAATCATTGAATTCAACAATCACACTGTTATGACCGTATACAGTGAATCACACACACACACACACACACACACTGTTTACCAAGCGATTGGCTGCTATTCCGAGCTGAAGTGCAAATGACAAGCAATGCGCCGAGGCAAAGTCCAAGAAGGAGGAAGCACACTTATTTCCCGAGATCATTCCATAATAGAGGCACTAGTATAGTAATCACATTTTAATAGCCGAGGAAGAGCCGAATTTTAATGAATCGACAGGGCGAGGAGATAGAGATCACAAGACATTCACATTTTCAGATTTCAAGGAAAAAGGGCATATCGCCGGCAAAATGTGCTATCAAAGCCAAAATCCAGAAATCAGATGATGAATCTGAGGAATCCAGATAGATCTGATGAAGACAAGCACAGCCAAACCATGGAGAAGAGGGCGCGAGAGGAAACGGAAATCAACAGTGCAAATGAAAGTGCTGTTAGAGCGTAGAAAAGGAAATATGGGGAAGAAGGCACATGTTACAAAGGGAAAAAAGGGCCGAATAGTGAATATTGTTCCATATCACTGAAATGGACATATGAAGAAGAGATCCCATAATTCCCGTGTCACAAGACAAAACCTACACACACAATACCCAAGGAAAGGAAAGAAACAGCATCATGGCTGTGGAAATCGACACCACAATGGCCACTAATTGTCGATCTACAGAACCCTATTGATAGCAAAGCGATCATAAGCAAGAAAACTAGAATGGGCGATTCTCAAACAACCAAACCATCAAGAACACACACACAGGACAACCAAAGAAATTCAACCACAGACAACTACAGAGACCTAAGGACCATGAAATTCATGGAGGACATAAACATTCAAGAACACCATTGGTTGCCAAATATGTCACCAATTTATCGCACAATACTTATGAGAGGAGAAATTGCATCCAGAATGGCTGATGAAAGTCATAGGACAAAGATGAAACAAAGAAACATCCCCAAGGGAGAAAAATGAACAGGAAAATGGAACAGACCAACATTGGCACACAAGGAGAACAAGACAGAGCCAAAGTCTTGGAACCATTTGCAGATCTCTCTCGTCGAGGGAGCACAAAAACTCGATCAAAACGACATTTCGAAACAAGCTCGCCGTGCATGAATCTCAATGCAGGAAACATGTCACAAAAGGAAAAACAATTGGACCTAAACAACTTGTCAATGTCCATCCCAACAGGATAACTATTCAGGAACGATCCAAAGAAGCTGATCATGGAGAGCCACCATAGAAACCAATACTACCACCGACAGAAGATTAAACACCGGAGATACATCAGAACACAAACATCGAGCCACCTGGATCACACATAAGAATCACCGAACAGAACAATACACGCTAACAAGAATTATAGTCAAACCCCTATAATTCCTTCATCCAAGGGTTTGTAGGGGCTGTGTTGGAATTCCAAAATATATATGTCACTTGAACAAGTTATTTTCACTTTATTCCGCCTATTGCCACAATTAAAGAAAGTCAGAATACATAGAACAAAGCTTTGACCCGCTGTATACACACCATTTACTGACAATTACTGACACTGACTGGTCTGTTATTTCTAGTTACTTAGTATCTATTCTCGGACCTTTAGATTATCTTTTAATTCCCTCACTCATGTATAAAAGCTAGAAGAAAACCCTACATACACATTTAATCACATCAGTTCCATCTTCGAGGTTCTCTCAAAAACCCCTCTGTCATCAGCTATCGTTTAATCGCGCTACCTGCGCTATCGCTGCTAACAAGTCAATCCTAAAACTCTGACACTGCGTACGTATTTCCTTCACAATGCAATGACGACTTCTAATACATTTTTTTCAGCCTACCATCGCGGGAGGACCCCACTCATACAAGGTGTACAACTGTCATCGGACTGGCGGTCAATGTTCCCCTTGGGGCATGTGTTACGGGACCTGCGAAGGCTTCAAAGACCGGGCAAAGTCGTTGGCCATCACCACAGGAATATGTCGCCTCCTGCCAGAATGATTGCCAACAGAGTTGGGTGGCTCCGTCGAGAATCCACCGGCCCAAGGAAGTAGGTACGAGTTGGCGAAAATCTGGAATCAGGTTTGGAGAGTGAGTTATGCACCGACGTCACTTTCAAGGTAATAACGGCTAACCTTCCAGTATCACTTCAGGAGTCCCTGGCTCAGGCATGGGCAAAGCTGTAGCCTGTAGT
>JAYKXP010000339.1:0-24524 GCA_037176845.1 Paramarasmius palmivorus | reverse complement strand
TCCTCTTGACAGAGTAGCTGTGCGTGTGTTGTGATTCACAGGGGGGACGTTCTCTGGCCCTCGTGGTGCATAGGATGTGATCTTGACGCAGGAGAGTATTGGCGGGCGCCGATGGATGTGCTCTGACCCTACAGCCTCGTCTTCTGTTCGGGTTTCCGTGTTGAGGATGACTCTGGTTGGTAATGTGCTCGACTGAGGTTTGGATCATATGAGTACGGATGTGGAATGGGCCGATGCGTTGGTGTCATCATTATAGTTCTGGGCTCGAGCTAGGAGCTACCAGGTGATTGCATCTGAAGCTAAAAATGGATCACGAGAGCTTCGTGGCGGGAATGTCGAGGAGAGCGAGGTGATGGTTGTGCTTTATGGGGATCGCCCTCATAGGGTTAAGGTGGTGAGATTGGCCCACGCGCAAAGGGCTTGAGAAACGATGAGGCATCTCCGGATCTGATTGACCATATCGTTACTGATCCGGGAGTGGCCTTATCCAGCCCTCCACCAAATATGAGCTGATAACTGATGGAAAGGTTTGGATAAGATCGATTGAGCACGGGGATCGTAAAATAGGAAATTAAATGTTGTGGCTCCTCGTTTTGGGGTATCCTGGCAAATACGATTGGTGGGTATGGGAATCCAATGTTAGGACTGTCGCCGCCTCGGGGGTGGGAGCCAGGATCCAGTTCGGAGCCTTTGATTGGGATGGGTTTCTGTTCTGCCTGTTCGGAGGTTAACGTCATAGTGATCAAGTTTGTGGTTTTTGCTTTGGGGGCCCGAGGTTTCGAGGAAATGTCGATTGTTGCACTTCAAGCTCATCTACTCATACGTTAATTCAATGAAATAGCAAAACAATTGAGGCGCACGCAAAAAAGAGGGAGCTTACCATATGAAGGAGACGTTTGATACAAGTTTTTCCGAACATTGGCCTCTGAAGCTATGAAGACCTTGCACGTTTCCTCTTCTTCGGACCACTGACAAAGCGAGTGCTACCATCTGAGTCAGGTTCTTCATCTCGCTGACTGTCGATTTCATACCTCTTGTGCTTTTCCTTTCCATTTTCCCGGATGTCTGGGTGAAGAGGAGTGTAGTTTGTTTTCGAATGTTTTTCGGGACGTATAGGGCTATTTTGCAATGTAAAAGGGACCGTGTTCTCCGAGCGTTACTCTCTCGACCGATTCCATATCTTGGGTCAGGTTTAACTGAGACCGAGGATAGCGCGTCGCCCTCGTTTTAGGTGCTGGACCTTAACCGACGGCCTCTCCTTTCCTTTCCTTTTGGTCGAGGTGCTGAAGATGGCTTAGTATCTTTCACAGATGAAGTTGAAAGTTTTTTTGGCCCATGCTTTTCCTTTCTTTAACATTTCCTTTGAAAGGTCTCTACTCGTGGAATGTGGGCGGTCGAGGGTAAATTCAATCGTATCTTGAGGGATAAGGGATTGAAGCTCTTTCCTGAAGAGGCCAGGTTTTCCTTGGTACTTTCCAATGAGCACTACTGGCACCGCATTTTGGATAGGATGAGCAAAACTCGATGTTGCGGTGTTCGGAGTCTGATTCTGCTTTGTCTGATTCTGTTTTCCGTTCTGGCTGTTGCTCGGCCGACGAAAGGCGGCGGAGGAGAGGCACCAGAAGACGCCGCGATGTTTGTTAAGTTAGCAAGTGGAGCGGAGTGGCCACACTCAGAAGGAGAACGATGGCGCAAGAGGTGGTGAAGATGGCGCTGGTGGGAGAAGATGGAGGAATGGTGAAGAGGGAAGTGGTGGTGAAGATGAGGGCATGGAGACGAAGGTGGAAGTGTTTTAAAGCGAGGGTATCGTCTGGAGAACGCTCGGAGAGATAGGAACGGCTGTTGTGTAGTCGTTGCAGTATGTGTCGTTATCGCTACTAATGTGATGGGAACAAGTGGTGATGGTGCAGCAAGAATGGGAAATGAGGAGGTGTCTCTGAAGCTGCAAGGTGCGATCGCTCTTTGAACCTAAGCCAATTTTGGAGCCAATAGAGCGTTTTGGTTTGGGCGTCGTAGTATCAACGCGGAATCGGTTCTAGTGTACGTATTGATTGAGTGTCCCTTGCCAACCAGCATTGGGAATCGTTTTATCCCGGAGAGCTAGTTCGTCTTCGGAGTCTGCATCGTCCACGGACTCGCTAGCACGCGCGTCACGCGTTTTCGTTCTGGTCGCTGCTCCGAGAAAGTTCAAGGCGACTGCTGCCGTCTTCGAGGGCAGACCGGTGAGTCTTCTAGAATGCCCAACACTGTAAACACAAGCGCAAAAAATAGTGAAGAGTAAAGCAAACGAACCGTGCAAAGCACTCTGCTCATCGTCTGTCTCCTCGTTTCCATATATTCTCTTCTCCGCTTTTCTGCCTCGAGAATTCTTGCAATTCTGCCGCGTCTTCCGCATCATTGGGATCCAAGGCACGCACTCTGGTAGAAGGCGCAATGAAGGCGGCAATATCTTCTGCTTCCTCTGCGTCGTCTTCGCCAGGCTCGCTGTCTTGGACATCATTATCGTCGCTTGCTGTATCAGGTTTTGTTGACGACTGGTATGGGCAAAGAGTCGAGTTCGTCCTCGCTTTCTTCACCGTCCCATCTTGCTAGTGCCGCTTTCACGTGTGCTAGTAGAACTTATCCTGCTCGCGCTCCTAGACCTGGGATACGTTCTTCTTCATCCGCCCCCAAGCCTTCCAAAATTCCCATCTCGTGCTCATTCCTCTCAAAAACTCCCTGTCTTTTACCACATCCCGGTAATCAAATCACAATATCGTCCTCCTCCATAGGCGTGAATATCTTTCCTCCAATTGAGCCCAGGTATCCATGAGTCGTTTGACTGATTGTTCTCTTTCGTGTACGACGTCGACGACATTGTTATTGTTATTGTTATCTTCCGCGTGTGCCGAGTGCGATGCAACAGAGGGCGCACGCGACGAGGAGAGGCGTGTACGTTTTAAGAGGGAGACCGACGTTGACCTGCCACGAGATGAATTAGAGGAAGCCTTTTTCGACGTCGGGGGTGATGCTGGGGGCGTTATTAAGGGAGCTTTGTCGTTGATCTGAACGACATGGACGAAGCAAGGTCGCGCGTGGGAAACGAGTTGCTTGCGGATTATTCGTAGCGTTCACGGTCTCAAAGAGTCGCAAACTTTCTCAGCTGACTTTTCAAAAGTCTTTCTTCCTCGACTTTTGGCAGTCGTCGACTGCATTTGTCTCATGTCTGCGATGCCACGGCATCCTCTCAGCCCAACACAGAAGACCGCAAACGAAATGCGCGTGCTGCCCTTGACCACTGGTAACGGACTCCACAACAACCACCTCGTCATCGTCAGGAAACTGGCAAGCTAGCTCTTTTCCAAAAGGTTTTGTCGGCTACCTTTCAGCCATAAAAAGCATGGACTCGACGAGGCTGCTCTCTGAATGTACGCGACCTCTTCATGAAAAACTATCTGCCGAACACATACTAATTTTTACTGGTAAATTTCCTAGTGGCTCCCGTCCATCATGACACCCAAGATGATGAACTCTGCGGCCACGCTATCATCCAGAACAGCAAGACAGTCTGTCACCGGAGAAATTTATGGCACGTCCTCGGATGGATCACTTTCGCGACCCTAGGACGTGCACTCTGAGGCTGAGCATGGGAAGTCGGCGGATCACTTCCCGAGATTTAGAGATTGTGGAAGCGACTGAGGAGCTGCTTAGCGAAGAGGTTCCGGAGCCAGTGGGTGTCGCATCGGATGTGTCTTGTGAGGGGATTCAATGCCACCATACCAACCGCAGATTGAGTCGGACTAGGAGACGGCAGACGAGGAGCGTTGATGCGCCCCATATTGGTCTGAAGAAGCTGGGTATGATTGCTAGAGGCTTGTTGGTGAGGAAGAGGAGCACGACGGGAGGAGCGTGGCAAGCGACGACGACGTGGTACTGGTATCGCCGGCGGAGGGGACCACGAGAAGAGGAAAGAAAGGAAGAGGAGCTTGAGTGCTACCAAGATGCTTGGGAAGGATGAGTTATTGAGGCAGCGTAAAGAAATCCAGAGGGACAAGGAGAACATCCATGTCAAGCGGGTACGCCAGTTGTTATCCCTTCGTCAAATCGTCTCATACCTTCCTCAGAGTCTGATTAATAGCGAAATCTCCGAGATTAACCACAAGATCGAGGCCTTGGATGATATACGCGCAAAGCTAGAACGTGATCTCCTGAAATTGCAAGAGGATGAACTAGAGTGGATGCAGAGTGTACGCATGCTGCGATGATTTCCGCTGAAAATCACTGACTGGCCACATTCTCAGTAGAAGGCGTTAAGGAACGCCTCGACTTTGAACAATCAAAACAGTTCATGCCTCCAAAGCTCACAAACCACAAGGGCTTCATCTGCCACACAGTTCTCTGTCGTCGTAAAGGTCCAGCTTTCTTACCTTCTGAACATGATGAGCTTCCGCCTGGAATTGCTTTTATGGTGGGTCGATATTGCCTAGTACCCTTAACACGGAACTTTTGTTGCATTTCAGACACTAGAAGGCCACAATACCCCAATAACTGCGCTAGACTTCTCAGAACCCTATGGTACCCTCGTCAGTGCCTCGCAAGAGGATCCTCAACCTCGAGTATGGGACTTGTTTTCAGGCTCTGAAGTCGGACGGTTAAGAGGACATACAGCAACAGTAAAGACAATTCAGGTCGAAAAGTCACGTCTGTCTGACAGGTAGCGAGGATGGGACCGTGAGATTTATGGGATCTTAGACGCGTTGATTCTGACGGCGATGGTTGGGGAGACGAAGGCGAGCTTGTGAGCTTAAGTGACGTCGCAGAAGAAGAGGAGATAGAGGACAACGAGTCGAAGATAAATGGAATTAGAAATGGGAAGGAAAAGGAGAAGGAGGACAAATCCTGCGTAAGGGTGCTTGAAGGACATACTAAAGCCGTGACTGCCCTCTTCTTCGAAGACGAATGTCTGGTACGTGTATATCTCGATGGCTCGACGCGCTGACCGTCTTCATCTACTTCAGGTAACCGGTGCCTCGGACAAAACGCTTCGACAATGGGATTTGACGACCGGACAATGTGTGATGACCATGGATATTCTATGGGCTATATCACACCAAACCTCAGCAGCTCCGAGTGCGTCCCTCTCAGGGAGCTTGTTTGCTGGAGCCGCCAACTCTATTGGTACTTTCGCTGTTCCCACACCACCGTATGCCGACGGAAGCTGGGATATGTACGAAGACTTTGTTGGCGGTGTTCAGTTCTGGGGTTATGGCCTTGTCAGCGGAAGTGGGGATGGCGCTGTACGAATGTGGGATAGTGAGTCGCGCAACCAAAGTCACTGACTGTTTCATTGCTGACCTCCAAATCCCAGTGCGTACCGGACAAGCTCATAGAACTCTTATGGGACATACAGCACCTGTTACATGTCTTCAGTTCGATGAATTACACGTTGCGAGCGGTAGTTTAGACAAGACTATCCGGGTTTGTCGCACAATCATATCATACCTTCCTGTGCTCATGAATTTTAAAGATATGGGATCTCCGGACGGGCAGCATATTCGAGACATTGAAATATGACCATCCAGTGACTGCGCTGCAATTTGATACTAGGAAGGTGGTGGCTGCAACTGGTGAGAACGGAATCAAGGTTGGAACTCTGTTACTCTGTAACGTGCAATCCATGCTGATGATCGTCCCAGATATACAATCGCACTAGCATGCAACATTCTACACTTCTCACAAATGGGCACACAAAAACTACTGAACGGCTACGATACATGGATCGGTATATGGTCTCCGGAGCACGAGACGCAACATTAAAAATCTGGTCGTTATGATGACAAGTCATTCTCATTCATCTGGACATTGTCATTTACCTCCTTTCATGCATTTTTATAGACCGTAAGACCAAGCTATTCAATCTGTATCATACATACCAATTATTTGATGAGAAGCTGCTTTCAAATTTACAGCCGTTTAAGAAATTCTTGAGACTGTGTGTGAAGTTTATATTCACCTTTTTCATTGGGGCAGCCACCTATGACAGTGGCTGCAAAAGCTACCAAGCCTGGTACTAGTAACATCAGCATTTCTAGACCATCAGGAACAACTCGGAATCAGACCATCAAACAGCCTAGCACACCACATTCAGATGAAATTCAGCTGAGCAGAATCTAGCATGAAATAGCAACCGAAGTGTTGTGATTCAGTAATTATTATAGAGATAATATCAAAAGATTAGCCACAAATCTGAGATAGTGAAATTCACTCTGAATTAGCACATATCAGGAGCAACTTCGGGTCGACAGAAGCAACTCCTGACAAACAGAAAACCAAATCCCCAGAAATGTAAACTGAATCACTTCAAATCAAGCTCAATTCAGCCATCATGATACCTAGTACTTCATAAGACCTGATTCCTGCAAGGATGTATTGAGCTTTGGAGAGCTTCATGATTTACCTGAAATACTTTGTTTAAGGTCAAGTTTCTGAATAGTAAAAAGCCTTCCTGAATAGATACAAAACTGGGGCTATTAAATAACTGCTTGTGCCGCATTCATGTTGCAGTGGTGACATTTGTGCTGCATTTGTGTTGTAGTGCATTGTTGTAAAACCAAAAGGGATAAGGACATTACTAAATGAGCACAGAAAGGAAGGTGAAGATTGTGTATAAGTCAATCTTCACACCAAAAGAACAGGTGTGCCAGAGGCTGGCCACCCACCCAGGAAAACAAGTATTGAAGGTAAGTGCTGAAGCTCCAGAACTCCCAGACTGAGCAAATGCTCCAACGTTGAGGAGAAGAAGCACAACCAAAGATACAAGACTCCCTCACAGAGCAGAGACTCAGCAAAAATTGTTTAAAATGTGGTTAGTCCCTTGGTTCAACCTGCTATATCTGGCTGGAAAGGATGTATTACGACTTGCAAATAATTTAGATTTAACATATGAAGGGAGGTCCTCATGGTCCCAAAGTCAGCTCCTTGTCAAAGTGCCCAGCACACTATTCCCTGTTTTTACATGCCGAAAGTAAAACACCTATTTTGGCTAATATAGCCCACCGAACATGATGAAACTGATACACATGGCATTACAGATGTTGTACAACATACAAGTGAGGTGATTAACAGTGTAATGAGAAATACAGTAAAGTCTGTAAAAGACCATGAGAGTAAGCAGAGGCAGCTTGAGAATGTATCAATACATGTAAATGGATTATGTGGTAATGATACACCTAAGAAGGTTTGCAGAAGTAGCATCTAACTGAGCAGAAGAAATAGAAAGATACCTTTTATTCAAACACATTATTGCACTTTTATATTCTGTTATGCTATAATTGGGACTCTGAAGGACTAGTATGAGCCCTGAATAGCTAGTCAAAGCCAAGGACTTGTCAGACGCACTTATATTAGCAGGTATATGGTTACATGGTATGCCTCACATGGGTATCTGGCCACTGCTATAGCTTATATTAGTGGTTCTGTCAATGCAGACCCTTTCCTGAAAACTGTAGGGAGCTGTACTATGTTGGTTCACGACTGGTACACTGTCTGTGCATGGTCTAAGACATACCAAAGGGACTATTTGCTTTTAAAACACTTTTAATACCTTTTCATGACCAACCAAAGAGAATGTGGATTCAAGGGAACGATCCAAGTTGATGCAGAGGACAGCTCCATCAGCAGAAATGATCTGAGGGCTTATATAAGGCATTTGCCGAACCCAGAATGTTGGCAAAGGCTGTTCCTGATGATCGGACATGGAGGCAAAGCTGTTAAAATGGTGGCAACACCTGAAACATTTAGTATGGAAGCAGATAAGCTTGATATACCCCTTATAGTAGGGTTCCATACAGTCATGGAGACTGGTAAAAGATATCCCAGGTCTAGAGCATGGATGACTGAGCCATTCCAGTGCTCGGAGATGTCAGAAATGACTCTTATTAGTGGATAAGTGCCTTGGCACATGAAAAAGATAAATTTTAAATAGGCTAAACGCCAACCCGCAGGCACAGGATTCAACTCCTGAGTCTAAAGATAGATATATTATTTATTGGTCACACATAAACGACTTATATGGACATTGTGACTATTATGTTTCCCTGTTTTATATATTTCTTATGGATTATCTCTGTTCCTCACTTATTCCATTGATGTTCTGCTTGTTTTTTGCCTTATATTAGCTAATTTCTTACTTATCTTTCCTGGACAGTATATATAGGCTTGTAGTTTGTAGGTAGAAGGGCAGAGAAGACGAAGGAAGAGTGCTCTGTAGCTCATATCATTAGGTTGTATGTGGCTGTCAGTTGAATAGACCTCTTTGATCTGATATTTGCTCTACTGGCATCTGTGCATTTCGATTGGACCTCTTATATAAGTTGATCCAGTGGTGTTCATGCTTAGAAGACATTTGATCAGGCCTAGTTGATCTATTAGTGACCTTTGCATTCACTTCCACTTCCTCAGGACAGGCCCAAGATTGAAAGTCTAGTTGAGACCGTGCTGTAGACAAGAGCTTAAGTTGTATTGGCAGAGATCAAGTATTTGGCTTGTGATCTGCAGCATTAGGCATTGGTTGCATTGTGTTCCTGTGTAGAGATTAGACCTCAGACTAGCTTTTATAAGCCCTAGTGACGTAGAGAGGCCCAGATTGACCATTTGAAGAGTCAGTTGGATTCCTGCTTGCGCACAGTTTATTGATTTGATTCTATCAGGGTCAATACACTTGAGGCAGTATTGGTTGAACTCAAGATCACTACATATAGCCCTTGGGACTGTTCCTACCCCTTATATAAGCCTTCGAACCCTTATTGTGACCCTAATATAAGGTGTATCTAGATTGCTTTTGAAGTAACAAAGAGCATATCATCACTCTCAGATCTATAGTTTGTGTACTATTCTAAGTACAGCAACTCTGATTACCTTGAACCACACTTGCACAACTAGTCACTAGTGTGCTGCTGTTCATAACCAGCATCTATTTGATCTTTGTATTAGTGGTCTTTATTAGGCTTCTGCTGTGTCCTACAGTTCTATTAGTGACTCAGAGTTGCAGAGCCTATTACTAGTACTTGGGTTGATTTGTGACACATTATTGGTAAGAATTGGTAGTAAGTGCAGAAACAATATCCTTGACCTGGCACCAATAGAGCAAAAATGCCAATGAAGTCCAGCCACCTGTCTCAGCCACAATATGAGGAGGAACTCCTGCAGGAAGGAGTTCAACTGCCCCACCAATATGGAAACTGTGACCAAAGACATTGTCCAGTCTATCGGCCTTCCAGATCTCCCTGCAAGTGTCTATGAAGTCCTCCTTAAGTGGAAAAGTGGGTTGAATTTCTTGGCCAAAGGAACAGTTGTTTCCCCTGAACGATGGCAACCAAAGCCAGTTGCCACAACCATAGATTGTGGCACCTTTGGATGTAGCTGTATTGAGACCTGATTTCAGGGAAACATAGTACATCCTCATAATGGGTGCTCTGGTATCCTTCTGAAGGTGAACACCAGCTTTGTTAGCTGCCACCTGAGCCAGCTTGATGATTTCTATGTCACCGTTCCAGGTAGCTCCAGTAATATGGTCCAAAATATAAATCACGTATCTAGACAAATATTCTTGCCTTCAACAAGTTTTAATACACTTGATAAGGGAAACAAGAGCACTAGTGTGAGCCTGAGCAGCTAGTGAAAGCGGACTTAGGCTCTAACAAAGAGTAACTAGTTGTCTATACACTTGTTCATAGATTGTATGATCAGACTATGATAGCTGAGGACTTAGCCATGCATGCTAGACGTGTCTGAAAACTGTAGGACTGTCTATACTAGAAGGACGGTTGTCGTGTCATCTATAGAAATGGTATGGAATTGGCTATAGACTTCTTGTGAGGCTATACAACTGATCTGGAAGAGTTGTTGTGACTAGAGACCTTGAATAACGTCTGTGACCAAGGGGATTCGAACTTGGCACAGAATAGACGCATAGGCGTAGAGACACATTGTTGACTGACCAGTCTAGATGCTGGCAGGATATGATGGAAAGAGGATCTTCTGCTCTAGGAGGAAGCACGCGTGTTGCAGCTTGGATTAATCCGAAGCTCTCAGCATAGCTTAGTAAAATCAACGAGATCCGAAGCTAGACGGCTGAAGATTGAAGTGATAAGCAAGCAAGGTTTTAGGGTTTTACGCTAGCCGCTTACTACAAGCGAGTTACTTGCCCAGGACATTTCGGGCTCATCGCCAAAAGGTGTAGATCCGAAACCAACCAGAAAATTATATCTCAGAGGCGAGACCATACCTTTCCCCTGGCTAGATGAAGTACTAGCTAGAAATGGTGATAGAATTACGCATTCTTGAACCTAGAAGAATATAGAAGCATAGACTCTAAGGGAGGGACTCAAAGGGAAGATGTCTAGGCAGTTCCTGACAATATCCAATACCAAGGAGAGCCATCTCTGCTCAACAGCTATGTACCATGCGGTCTAGCAAGAGTGAGTCAGCACAAGGAAGAAGGATAGTCCACTGAGCGATTTCTGATGTGGAGCTAGCCAAATATTTGGAACTGCTTTCAGGACCAAAATGCAAATAAACCCAGAATATGGACGAAACATCGTCTAAAAAGAAATATTTCATTTCCTTCTTAAGTAGTTCTATACCTTGTATGGGCAGCGAGCCATCAGAATCATAGCTAGAAGTTTGTAGATTATGGGTAAATAGAACAGCTAGAGGATATATAAGCTGGCCCATTTCGATACAAAAGGCAAGCAAGTAGATCCCCCCACTGTCAGATAGCACAGAGCAATCAACAACTTTGGAACTTGACTTCAGAGAATATTTAAGAATATACGCCACCTGACACAGAGTCAGTGATTTGCTACTTATATAGCTGTGATAAGCATACAGTAGTCTCTTAAATAGAACATACTGAGTTGCATCTAGACAGGATTTGACTTGACCACCAAGGTTTGGAATACTAGGGACTCCCACCTATTGTTGAGGTACTGAGGACAGAGGGCCTCCTTATCTATTGAACTGAAGTATTGTGGACAGAGGGCCATCTTACTTATTGTTTTGGCACTGAGGACTGAGGGCCTCCCATTGTCATATATTGGTCATTGTTGAACTTGTTTGGAATTGATCCAGTTTGGATATTGAAGAGGCTAGCTGCACTTGGGCACTATTCTGTTGCATTTTGTTGATTTCTTTGTTCGTTGGATATGAATATACACCTTATACCATTCTCTATACCATACACCTTTGTTGTTCGTTGGTCTAGATTGAGTACTAGAGTGTCTATAGTGATAATACATCATTTCTTGATCTTACTATTGTGCGGAACCTTTGCCAATGCCAAGCCATCCTCGCACAAAAGAGGTTGAGTTGTGTTTTGTTGTCTCTAGACGGCCTTACACCAATTAAACCCATTCACCGGTTCACAAATATGAGGATGATATCAACACTTCAAGGATCCCCATCAGTTCATGCCACATTCCCTCTCCCAGTAACTCATCCAATTCACTTTCCACTTCCTTAATGGCCATTTCTCCACCTGATTCCAACACTGAATTCATCTATGCTTATGACAAGGAGTCAATGATTGCCTTGATTGTGGACCTATATGTGCCATTACATTGTACCAAGGGTAATGCAATGTTTGTTTGGATTACCACATTTATTGGTTTCCTTTGGGACCTACTGTTGAAAAGAGTCTCTCTACCAGAGGAGAAGCGTCTAAAGTACCACAATAGGGTCCGCACATTCATCAATGCTTACTCAGACTCACGTTGCACAGTCAAGGTTCTCGAGTCTATTCATGGCACTCTCACACACTGCTCCTTTGTTTACCTGGAAGGTTGTACCTACCTCTCTTCTATCTCCAATTTTGCAGCAACTTTTCCAGACAAATTCTCTACTTGTAAACCTCCTTGAGAGGTGCTCACAGACCTAGTTTGGTGGCGTGACCATCTTTCTGATCCAGCCTTCTTTAGGCAACTAAGACCTCCTCTTCTCTTGTGAGATGAGGGTATCTTTGTTGATGCTTCCACTGATTGGGGCATTGGCATTGTGATTGGTCATATGTGGGCGGCCTTTCGTCTAATTCCCAACTGGAAGAAGTTTCTTTCTGGTCGGGATATTTGTTGGTTGGAAACTATTGTGGTCAAAATAGTTCTGTACTTTCTGGTTAAGCTCGGCCACCAGAACTCTCACCTCCTGGTCCATTCAGACAATCAGGGCACTATTGGGGCTTTCACCAAGTTCC
This sequence comes from Paramarasmius palmivorus, assembly GCA_037176845.1. Classification (NCBI taxonomy): domain Eukaryota; kingdom Fungi; phylum Basidiomycota; class Agaricomycetes; order Agaricales; family Marasmiaceae; genus Paramarasmius; species Paramarasmius palmivorus. Next base: position 12,298 of record JAYKXP010000339.1, on the reverse strand, counting down.
GTAGTCCCAACAAGTTCATCAATCTCTCTCTTTGTCACATGCATACTTCACTTGAACCAGTTGCTCTGGATTTAGAGCTGGTGTATGTCAACACCAAAGACAATGTGGCTGACCCAATCTCACGCAGGATGTTGGGCAATCCATTGTTCAAACTTCTTCAATGCTTTCCTCTGCCAGAGGAATTGTTAGAATAATTAATCCTTTTACGGTTTTATTTGTCTATCTCTTTGGTATCTCTATTGCTCCTTGTTCTACTTTCGGACTATCCTTTGTTTGCTTATCAGTTCCGCTGATACGCCTGACTTTAATCACTTCTTTTTCGAACGCAAATACGCTAGTTTTGCACTTTATTATTGTTGCATAAACACATAATGGTTATAGAAGGACTAGTATGAGCCCTGAATAGCTAGTCATTGGACGGAAGGTGTTTTAGGTGGTTATATTAGTGGATCCTGGTACATGGTACGCCCCACATGGGTATCTGGCCACCACTTTTACTTCTATCAGTGGTTGTCGAAGTACAATCACCTCCTGAAAACTGTAGGGAGAAGGTCCTTAAGTGAATTCACTACGGACTACACCTAGATCACCTACCGGACGCACCAAAGGGATTCTTACAAGTTAATTTACCCCTTCATACACCCAGAAGAGTTATACTGGCTCGGGCATCACTCGGGACTGATGGCAGAGGGGGAAACTGATCGGAAATCACCGATGCCGGATACGGCAAGGGTCTAGAGACCTGTCGGCCGAAGTGGAACCTATTGATCGGAGCGGAGGCAAAGCTGTTCAAACCGTTGTCACGGTGGCGGAAGCGGATTCCCTCTGATATACCTTATTGGAACACGACCACATGGAGTGGATAAGAAAATTTAGAGGCGGCGTTATGTGGAGGAACGGTGTTGAGCGATGAGGAGCTCGGGAGGACCCTGCCAGGCCTCCGATTGGTGGAAAAGCGCTTGGCGCATGGAAAAGAAAATTTTATAAAGGCTAAACGCCTAACCGTCGGCCAGGATTCAACTCCTGTACCTTAAAACTGAGTGTTACTACTCGCTCGTCACGCTATTTGCGCCATATATGGACGTTGTGACCTATAGATTTCCCTGATATGTATATTTTCTCGTTGTATCTCTCTCCCGACTCTGTTTCATCTCTTTTCCGTCTCGTTCCGCAGTTATTCCGACTCAGATTACCTATTATTTAGTTTATTCACCTTGGACAGTATAAAAAGGACACCCAAATGTACGGGGACCACAGAGGATTCTGCCCCCCACTTGCACGTTATGCGTTGTGTGTGGTTATCGTACAAATAGATTGCTATTGTCCGATCAGAACTCTACCCAAGTCAGGCCCTAGCCTTATTGAGAAGACTAGTTGAGATCTTACTGCAGACAAGAACTTGAGAGGTCGCGATAAAGACCAAGTTGTTGGCTTTGTGTATTGCTCTACACTTCTCCTATTAGTGAAACTTTATACTAGTTCGTCTTGGTGGCGTTCTGGAAGTGTTTTAACCAGTTGGGTTACACTTTAGCATCGTAGAGAAGGCCTCGGTTTTGGTGGCTGAGCTTCCTTGCTTGCGTGCTTTATAGAAGACAGTTTTGGTGGCTGTTTTCCGGCAGTTGTGCTGTAGTTTTACCTTAGAGAGAGTCAGATCACTCGAGGCAGTTTAGATCGAACCAAGATCAGCTTCATATAGCCCTTGGCGCCTTATTTCCTAGCTTATAGAAGCAAGGACGACCCTATTACGCATCTATACAGGTGTACTTTCCTAGAACTTCGACGAATAGAAGTGATTTTACCCCTCTTGAGACCAAGCTTGAGTAGATATCTCTAAGCGCGGCAACTCTGATCACGCCGAACCACACTTGCACAACTACGCCACAGTAGAGTGCTTTTGTACACTGAGAGCAGTCATAGTATTAGGTGATTTCACCGAAACTAAGTGGTATTACCGCATGTTCTCTGTGTTTCTGATTCTCATACCATCGTGTCGGTGTGGCATCTTCATTTATACTTACTTGTCTTCTATGCTGTTAAACTCTCTACTATAAATATTGTGTACTCTCTATAGCAAATATCATTGTCTCTTGCTATTGCCTTGTATCAGCACTGCTAAACACAGTCTCAAGGCTTTTCACAAGTCTTTCAATCATCATCTCTATCCTTGACCTTGTTGATTCGCTTAGGCGTTGATCACGATCCGCTTGCTTTGACATCAAGTGTTACGCACTTACCCGTCGCTAAGGATTATTGCTGCTAACAGGTTATGGGCCCCGATCTGTAAACTTGTATGTCATCAACGTCAGACGACAAAGCAGAAGGTCCAAGTAGACAGGCCCCGATCACTCCTCCTATCACAGCAGCTCCCTTAGGAGCATCATTATCTCCAACCCAATCCCCATCAGTATTAGCCTGCAACACATTCGGACACGCTTACGACACAAACTCAGGGAGAGATCGCCATTGAGTAAAACAAGAAGGAAAAAAAGCCGAGTGGAGACAGTGTATTGCTCAACCATGTCCAAACAGAGAATTCAGAGCAACAGGAAGGAAACTACAAGGGTTTGAGAAAACTTCTGACGAAAACAAAGAGCTTATCGAAAAAGCAAAAGGATACGTGATAACTGTTGAAGAAACAGAAGTATCAGATGACGACGGAGAACAAGAGATTTCTCCCATCGAACCTATCGCTCAAATAGTAGAAGAAAATCCCAAAGAAGAACCCAGCAAAGACGAAGAAGAAGATTATTACGAAAACGAGATGTCTATCGCCAAAACATTCTCAAAGATAGAAGGACTTGTTCCTGATGGAACAGACCAAAATTGAGCATCATGGAAATTCCAAGTGGAAAGCGCAGCACAAGCCGTTGGATGCGGTGATTTATTGGAAACGGCCACAGATTCCGATGACGATAAAGCATTGCAATGGGCAATTATTGTCAAAATACCCAACAGCATAGTTCTTAGATATAAGGACATAAAATCGTCTGCGGAATTATGGAAGGCTCTAAAAGGGGACTTTGACACCAGAAATGCATTGACAGAAGCATATCTATTCAAAACAATGCATTCTCTCACCTGTGATGATATATCAAAGGTGGATGCACATCTAGACAAGCTTCTAGAATTAAGAAGCATAATCACAAATAAGGGAGGAGATGTACCAGAGAAACAGTTTATAAACACCATCCTTTCCTCTCTTCCCCATCAACTCTCAACCATCATCGCTATCTTCTCTCTCAGCTCCCAAGGAAGCGAAGTCCCAAAACTAAACAAAGTACTATCCACTGTACGAGCAGAAGCCCAAGGAATGGTCCTACAAAACAGAAGGAATAGGGCCCACCAAGCTTTTGAGCAAGGAGGTGTCAGAGGCCGTGGTGGTGGAGGTCGTGGTGGTTACCGCAACAGCGATGGCAGTATCACCTGCTACAAGTGCCAACAGATAGGGCACATCGCACGCAACTGCACCAACGAACCAGTTGCAAGAAACGCAACCAACCCCACCAGCCAGGGACTGAAACCAGAGGTCGCAGCAGTAGCCAGATTCGAACGCCTAGATTGGCAAAGCGACGCTGGTACCTGGGCAGCTACCATTTCTCCCACCAATCCCTTTCCTCACATCAATACCGATGAAACCCGTTGGGCCGGCTTAGATGACAGCACGAACCAACTTCAAGAGGAAACAGCCAACAAAAGGACCCAAAGTCCAATCCCTTCACAACCCACTTACTCTTTTGCGAATCTCCCAGAAGAAGACCTCTGGAAGTTATCCAGCAACAACAACAGCCACCCTTCCCACATGAATCCAGAGTGCAACTGTGGCACTTGTCACACCCCCAAGGGAGGAGATCGCAGACCAGTGGGGATCGTCAGAGTCCTCTTCGACGACAGCATGGATGACAACGGTGATGACAATTTCATGGAATTCCACTGCTGCAAAACGTGCTACAGGTCAGCCAACAAGACCTTGATGGGTGGACAAGTCATCACTAGGACACCCTATAAGAAGGGACAAACGACAGAGGAGGCTAGGGAAACTACAGCAGTCCCTTATCGAGCTCAGATGGAAGAGCACTCTGATGCCTACATCAAACAGCTTGTAGCTGATTGGTACGAGGACGAAAAGCATCAATCACTCATCCGCGAAATTGACAACCCACCACTAGCCCATCTTCCTCCTTCCGAATGGGACAATATGCCTGACAACCCATGGAACAACTCTGAAGCATGGCCCAGCTACGTCGCAACCCCATGGGACAACTCAGCTACTTTTGGACCAGCAGTTCAATGGGAAGAAAGTACAATATCTACAGAAAAAGTTGTCGAAGCAGGATATGAGGGTGGGAATGAAAATAGTAGTGATATAGACGATGCCGGCACAAAGGGGACATTTCTTTACACAACAAACATAAAACATGTAGATTCCGCAGCACCCAAGAGTGCCTCCAATTCTATCATTTCAGCCTATGCCTCGAGTGATCATATCGGAGAAACCACATTATTCGATTCAGGAGCCTCTAAACACATGACCCCAAATCCCAACTTCCTTTCCAACATCTTACCCACAGAAGATAAATGCATCACAGCAGCAAATGGAGGTATTCTAAAGTCATTACAAGAAGGAACAATGTGATTCGGAAACTTAAAACTCCCGAACACAATGTTAGTCCCAAAAATGGAATGCACCTTAGTCAGTCTTGGAATGTTGGATGATGATGGCCATTGCATCATCATAGAACATGGAAAAATGAACATCTATCAAAAAGGGTGTTTAATTCAACAAATTCCCAAAATAGATGGATTATATCAATGGAACGGGCACAACGAATACGCGCTGTCAGCAACCAAGATACGAGTCATATCCCTCCAAGAAGCTCACAACATTTTTGGCCATACAAATTACGAATATGTCGCTAGATTGATCACCGAAGGAAAGATCACAGGACTGAAACTAGATCCCAAACAAATGGAACGACCAAAATCATGCGACGTCTGCCTAGCTGCAAAAGGCAAACGTCATCCTGTAGGAAAATCAAACGAACACCCGGTTGCTGAAAAGTTTGGTGATATCATTCACATGGATGTATGGGGACCTGCCTCAATCAAAACATATAAAGGAGGCGAATACGCTTTAACTCTCCTAGACAGTCACACACATTGGTTGACAGAAGTACTGCTGCGATCCAAAGGAGAAGCTTTTGCCAAATACGTCATTCACCAAGAACGACTCCTGACCCAAGAAGACATAAAGATTAAGATCTTACATTCCGATGTGAGGGTACCAGAACGAAATCGCTGAAAAACAGTCATTTTGACACTAATTGTTGTGTTCAGAATCGCACTAGTACATTGTACTAAGTACTATATGGACTTGGTAGCACTACTAGGAACCTAGTAGTGCGCATATGACAAAGAATAAGATAGGCATGCAATGCGTAGTGAATACTAGCTGCGCGCGCATAGACGTTGATGTCGTCGTTAGCCCTATATGATTGCGCTAGGATACGCGTCGAAACCTGTAGACCGTATCTATACTCTATTACCAGGCTGGAAACTTACGAGGACATGCTACTGTACATGGTAGACTTCCTAGTAGGTCATATGGCTACACTACACTCGCGCTATGGGACATATGAGATGGGATAGTGAACGCGGACCAACTACCACAGCGTAGAAGGACCCTAGGGGACAAATCAGAGCTATATACCAAATATGGTAGAAGCTGGAGGTGCGAGTCACCTTCGAGAGCAGAGTTACCAGGATTAGAAATGTCCGAGTAACCGGGTCATCGATACGAGGACCATATGGGGGCTTAACAGCTTTCACATATCGATCGGAATATCCCTCGAGCTTCGAGTTGGGATTCCTACTGCTAGTACAGACACTAGTGAGGGACATATAGTCCTATAACAAGGAAACAGATAGGATTCTGTGCCAGGACTGTCCTAGGACATAGAAAATATAATATAGAACTACAAGGGCATAGAGCCTACCTTCCTCGGATACGAATCCGAAGCATTTCGGTCGAGATCGGACTCCTAGCAAGTTCCGAGCGGAATAACTATGACCTAGCACCGATATCTGAAACGCACCATGCGGAACAGCGCCTCCGCGCGCCACTTCCTAGCAACCAAAAAGTAATATGACTCGCAGTCCTGCAAAATAATGTCGAATTCCGACCAATATATATCCAAACCTTCCTTTTCTGGTAGATACTTACTTCATATGGACAGAATCCTCTCCTCGTTCTCGTTTCTTGCATAGTTACTATTACTTTATTGTGTCCACTTTCACTTATATGTAAAATATGTACGCTCGCGGGTATATAAGCAGCAGGGTTTCCCCTAGGAAGCTCCCAAGCAATTACCCCGCTATATACGTAGCCCTAGTGCACCAATAGCAGAGTTCTTGTCTTCTATTGTTGACCATAGAGGCGACGTGTGCTTAGAAAATAACTTAGAAAATAAAACCTTGAAAAGCCCTTCTCTATATTGAACTAGAGTCGTGAAATTAAGAACTTTGAGATACCCATAGGACAGAGCTAGTTCATCTAGACTCTTTGGATAGGATTGATTGTTTCAGGACTAGTGTGGAGCCCCACTAGATCCCTTTTTCACTTGGTGTGGAGCCCCACCAGTGATTGTTAAAGCTTAGTGTGGAGCCCCACTAGCTTATAGGTGGCCTGGTTGTCGTGCTAGTTCGACTAGTGTAACCAGTGCCTTTGGTTGTCGTGCTAGTTCGACTAGTGTAACCATAGCCTTCATAGGAACAATAGGTCTTTACCCTTGTTGGGTTTGATAGGTTATTTTGCGTCATAGGAACATATAGGAATAGTTATAGATAGGTTTATAGGTTGGCTCGCGTTGTCTTGATCATATCGAGACTATATTATCATATTACATTGTTTCATTCATCGCTCGTACACTTCCCTTGTGTCCTAGTGATTTGTAGACGTTCAACTAGTGTGCTAGTTGATTTCTTGTGTCGATTGTACGGATCCTTTGACAACGTCGAACCCCGCTTGCACAACTTGGCATATTATTTCGCTCGTTCGCAAGCGTTTTATAAGCCTCACATTTGGAGCCCACCGCGAGGGGTGGTTCTAGATAACAAGAGATCTTACTAGTGCTCCGAGCGAGCTCTACATTTATTAGTACACATTTTGCTTCATAGGCTATATAGCCCACGCTTTCATATACTTCCTGAATTAGGCCGTAAACCTAGTTCAACCCAAAAGAGACTATCTCTAGGACGAAGACAAGATTCCACAAGAATCGAAGCCTCGTACTACTAGAAACTCTCAACAAGCCGGGGAACACATTCTAGATTTTCCATCTAGACCCCGCAAAGCTAGAACAGTAGGAACAGTACCTACACCCCCTAGAAATCTGGATAGTGACGACAAGTTCCATACTCCGTTACCACTAGACGACCTTCTTGAAGTCGCTAGACTACGCGCGTCGGTAGCAGCCTACGAGGAGCTCCGCGAGCAACAAGAGGAACACTTAGAATTTACCACAAACTTGAGAGTAGCTCTCACAAAACTCGCTCGCGGGTTACAGAAAAAGAAGACTCCTCAGAATCCTTTTTCGCACAAATCCATTAGAACAAGAATCTATAGAGAAAAACCTGCTATTCCTCGTACAAAGATGGCTGATGCACCTACTTTGCGAGAATCATGGCGAGACCTCTCCAAGGACGGCGTAAATCAGATTAAAGCTGACAAGCTGAGTAAAGTAAAGCGACCTGCGAGCTTGCTCGAAGGAAGCCGCGCGGAAAAGTTTGAACAGTGGGAGGAAGACCTAGATCTGATGTTCCTCGAAGGTGGTGTTACCCTAGATGAAGCGAAGATATACATAGCTATCAGACAGATGGAATATGACTTGAGAAAGACCTGTGTGGGCTGGGATAGCTCGCGCGGAGACTCATATGAAAAGTTTATTGAGGACGTTAAAGAGGAAATTGGCTTTAAGGAAGAACGAGGATCGACTACAACGTTGGACCGTCTAGTAAAGAGACACCAGAGCATAGGGCTGCAAGTCAGCGAGGACGTGCTCAGGACATATAACCGTGTGTTTCACTATGAAGCGAGTAAGCTCACAGCAGCACCCGCATTAGTCTCAAATACATTCCTAGTAGCTAGATACCTCGAAGCGTTTGAAGAGGACTTTATCCGAGAGATCGTTAATATGCTACAACGCATACAGAGCGACAAGCTTTCCCTAGGGAAAGGAAAAGAAAAGAAGAAAGACGATCAGGATAGGCGCTTAGAGGATCCATATACCCTAGATGAAGTAATGGAAGTTGCTTTAAACATTGCTACGAGCAGACTAGGAGATATATATACAAGGATCAATGCCTCTAGACGTACGAGGGATAGACACGACAATTTAGAACCGCGCGTGTCATCTAAGCATGTCAAGACTGTTACTATAAAACAGGAACCTGAAGTCGATGAAATCTCTCACAAGATGTCTGTATCTGTGGATAAGCATGAGACGGAGATTCGAGATTTAAAGGATCTCGTTCGTTCTATGATGAACTCGATTGCTGAGACGCAGAAAAAGCAAGAAGCTTGGATGTCAATGGTTGTGAATGGGCAGATGCCACCAGGAGTGATGCGAGCGCCGACTTTTGCACAGAGCAGAGGTCCTAGTTCAAGTCAGCAGCTCTATAATCCTTCCGCGGGACAACCTGGGACTCCTATGATAGGAAGTGCGGCACGAGGAGTGCAGCCACCCCACAACAACTGTTTCATGTGTGGTCAAAGCGACCATTTTACGAGGAGTTGTAAGGTCTACCATAAGATGCGAGAACTAGGGTGGATAGTCGATGGTCCCGATGGCCGAGGCATCCTGAGAGATGGTTTGAAAATGCCATTCATACCACCTGGTTCGAATAAAACTAGAAAGGACTTGATTGAAGAGTTAGCCAAGCAGCGAGGATGGCCTGGTAGTGATAGCTATCACCCAGACAGCTATATGTTTGCGCTAGAAGAAGACGATATGGGACAAAGGTTCCAAGAATTAGCTATGGAAGACGAAGACATCGGGGAACAAGAGGAGAAGGAGGAACACCTTCTGACACTCTTGCTAGATCGTCAACAGCGTCGCTCAGGAAGAGGCAACCCGCAAGGGTCAAAAAACTAGAAGCTCCAAGGATGGGGCCAACGTCTAGAGTGCCACAACCTGTACCGGCCCCTGAGGACAAATCTAGATCTAGAAAACTGCGATCGGTGGTAGTAGAGATACCAGCGCCTCCGCGGAGAAATATACCCAAGTCTGTTCCTGTTTCTGATTCCTCGTCGTCTTCTTCTGTTTCTCTTCCTTCCAATATACCCACTAGTAAAGAAAACAAGACCCCTCGGGTCGGATTAAAAGATCTAGGCGATAAGGAGTCTGACGATGAGTTCTCGGACGATGAGGACGTAGATCCTAGGATGTCAAAACCGTCCTCGGAGAAACGACCATTCGATGAGGTGCTTCCTATCGTTAGACCACCTGTTCCTAGTGAACATATTAAGGCCCGTAGCGATATGGTGCCTACTAAAAATATCACTCTCAATATGGCGAAAGAGGACTTGCTAAAGCACAAAGCAGTCAGCCGAGGAGTGCCTATAGTTGCCGATGATCCGAAATCAAGGGCATCACCGAGTGCGCTAGGGAACAAGCAAGTACGCTTTAAAGGCACAGACGAGGACGTAGCTACTGATCTATGTCGCTCGGAGGTCTCTTTGTCTATTGAAGAAGTTGCTGCTATTTCCCCTAGCGTTAGAAAAATATTGATGAGAAAACTGCGTAATTGCCAGGTGTCAGGAAAGCCTGCCAAAACGTTCTTTAGCGAGTTATCGTCATATAGACGTTCCTCGGAACCTCTAGAATACAAACCTGTTCTCTCGGAGCATTCCTTGGTCATAGAGGTCGAGGATATTGCCCTCGAGGAGGTGTTCGAAGTATTGACTGAGCCTAGGGGAAAATTACCTGAAGGTGCGGTCGTACAGAGGGATCCAGTTGAGACATATCAACAGGATGTGCCCAAGGGCAAGCGAAAAGACGTGATCATAGTGGCTAGTAATTCTGACAACCTCCGAGTGGTCTTCCCTAAGATCAATGGGTCGAACGAGGAAGTAGAAAACATCAAGGACTGTGGCTCGCAGATTGTAGTTATGTCAACACTAGTAGCAGTTGGTTTGGGAGTAAGCTGGGATCCTACGGTTACCTTGCATATGCAGAGTGCTAATGGACAGCTGAAATCGACCAAAGGCATCGCTCGGAATGTACCGTTCGAGTTTGGAGACATTACTGTGTTCTTGCAAGTTCATATAGTTGATGATCCTCCGTTCCAAGTCCTCCTAGGACGACCCTTTGATGTGTTAACTTCTTCCGTGATCGAAAACTTCCCCGATGGTGAACAGTACATCACCGTTACTTGTCCGAATTCTGGGAGAAAGTGTACTATAGGTACCTATCCTAGGGGCATGGGAAAGAAGATCCGCGCTAGAAAAGAACCAACCCTAGTACCGATGAATGGGAATGCAGGGGCGGAAAAGCGTCAGGAAGAAGAACACAAGAAGGAAGCTGCGGCAAATTTTCAGACTCCCTCGAAGATATAATAGGCGAGCATGGAGAGGTTGTACTGAAAATAGGGTGCGATGAGCATGGAGAAGTGCGAGTGGAGGGATATAAACTCCCTGATAGAGAAAATTTCGAAAACAATGAGCTAGCAGAAGCATATGCGTTGGCTCTGGATAAAAATAGTTTAGATGAGCGAGCTAGGGATGTCTTAGAGTCATATGAACAAAAGAGCATCGACAAAGACAATATGGCAACCTATAGCTTGTGGAGAGAAGGTCTCGAGTTGGTAGAGGTCCCTACTGTGGATCCGAGTGATGTATATCTCACCACTAGTGACGAGGACACTTCTCTCCTAGCAAAAGAACATCAACGATTAGAACAGAGGAGACTAGGTTTCAGAAACCTGCTCTCGTTGATAAAGAATAAAGATTTCATTTCCATATGGGAACATCTGTTTGGAAAGTCAGCGTCACAAGTCCTATTGCGAGATTTAAAATCGCTCGGACCTAAGAAGTTCAAAGAAAAATATCTACGAGCGATTAGAACAGGTATCAAGGGACTAGATGTGCCCTGGGATCTGAGTGACGATAGTGATGAGCTGTCTGACGAGTACGATGACATTGAATGGCGAATCTGGATGGCAGATAGCATGAATCCTGGGTTCCTAGCTTATTGGAAGCGGTTATATGGACAAGATGTTTGGCCTATACTGCTCCGAGGAGCAAAAGAACGAGGACTCGAGTGGTTTGTCATGCACTATGAGCACTTCCTTGTAGAAGAGGCAGCGACTCGCGTGCAAGCTGAAAATGGAGTTGGAAAGGAAACTTATATGCAGGACGTTGTGTCGGTATATGGGAAGTACAAACCAGTTGCATTGAAAGTGAAGCCGGTCAAAGCTACTTTGCCCTCGGAATTTAGGGTCAAACACCACATATATGGTGATCCGCTAGCGGATATGCCGGCACTCTCAACAAATCCCCCTGAATTCGTTCCGAGCGCTAGATACAACGAGGAACGAAAAGCTATCATAGATGCTCATCATCCAGAGGGGTTCCTATGGCCCGAGGAAAGAAAACTAATGCATCATATGATGAGCCTGCAAGAAGAAGCATTTGCGTGGGACACCTCGGAAGGTGGAACCTTCAAGGAAGAGTTCTTTCCTCCTGTGAAATTTCCCGTTATCCCTCATACGCCTTGGGTGGAAAAGAACATTCCTATACCACCTGGCATCTACGATGAGGTTTGCAGAATCATTAAAGAGAAAATTAAAGCTGGAATATATGAACCATCAAGTTCCTCGTACCGATCTAAATGGTTCTGTGTCCTTAAGAAAGATGGAAAGAGTTTGCGACTAGTACATAGTCTAGAGCCTCTTAACAAAGTCACGATTCAGTACTCGGGAGTACCACCAGCAACTGCAGAAGTTGCGAGCGCGTTTTCAGGTCGCTCGTGTCTAGCTCTATTAGACATATGGGTCGGTTACGATGAAAGATTGATTGACGAGGACTCGAGAGACTTGACTACGTTCCAAACGCCATTTGGACCGCATAGATTGGTAAAGCTACCTATGGGTTGGACTAATTCAGTCCCTATATTTCACGATGACGTGACCTATATTCTCCAGGATGAGATTCCTGAGATATGTAAACCATATATCGACGATGTAGTAGTAGGAGGACCAAAGACGCGATATGAAACGTCCGAGGAACCTCACTATGAAACTA
>JAYKXP010000338.1:0-25122 GCA_037176845.1 Paramarasmius palmivorus | reverse complement strand
GCAATTCTTCCCATCATGCCAATGCCCGGTCAACTTCGTGATAACTCTACCATTCAAATTACCTCTACAAGCTCTTCGTCTTCGGCAATCTTTCGAAACGAGCTTCAGTACTACCCTCTTCCTCATCGATGCACACTCACCAACCAGGTGCACCCGACTCTCGTTTGCCGCAGAAATCCGGTGTTCAGTCTTCAACGCCATTCAGACTTTGGATCGACGATGGAAGTGTAGGAATGCCGTGCAGAAAACACTCTTTTCCGCGTACACATGTCCCAGCGTTTCACGTCCTTCCTCTGTATTTCGGTATGTTCTCAATAGTTTATTACCGATCCGCGCTTCATCATCATGGTTTTCCGAGGATGGCACTCTGCCTTTCAGAACGTCCCGAAAACGTTCTAACACGACTCAGCCGCAGATGTTGCCAAAGCCTGTATCACTGTGCGCTTTATATTAATGACGACCGACTCGGTTTTATAGTCTTGGTCAATTTTTGTCATTCTGACACCTCGTTTCTAGTAATATTCGCAATAACGAACCATGAGACTTTCGGATAGAATTACAGGAATCCTTCGTTCGCCACGAAATACTTATAGACTCACTTAGCGAAAAGAACCAATGCTCATCTAAGATACATGACACCGACACTGAAGGGACGAGGGATACCAGAGAAGAGTATGCACATTCATTTGCATGGACAGCGAGTCGAGCTGTGGGACGCCTCTACCAATCTCCTATTGTGAGCTGAGTTTCCTCAACCGTCTGGTTGATACTAACATGCTAACACCGACACCCAAACTACAGGCTTGACATCACCTTGGCACGAACAAGTCGACGCACCGTCACTTTACCAGCAGCCCTTTTTACGACCTATTCACGGTATTCCAGATATATACCATATCCTTTGAACCGACGAAGACTAACCATTCTACACCAGTCCCCCATCTACACACCCACTCGGCCGTCATGTAAAACCTCATCCCTCTCGAGGGACCGCCTACCTCACACCATCAGATACTCGAACGCCTTTGTTTGGGAAAAGATCGTCACAGCATGCAGTGACGTTCCTTATCCCAAGCAATGGCCCATAACCCGTCACACGGAACAGTCCCACAGCTCCACTCTTCATTCGCCCAGCACATCCACTCGCGTTTTCAACCTCACATTTATCCCCCCCCCAACAATAATTACTTCTACCCCCACCCATCAATCATCATCACGCCGCTCGTCTTCAACGGGCCAAATGTAAACACGCGGCAGAATGTCCGCAAGGAACAATCAAGAGCTTGTGAACTCGCCACACAGCACTACAACTTGATCGTTCTAGAGTATGTCAATTATCCACACTACTTCGCCGATGATCTTGGACACTCAAGAGCGATTTATCCGAGCAAAGGCTTTGTGCTAGAAGCCTTAGAGCTATGGGCGGCTATAGAACGAGAGAGGATATGGAAGATGATTTCCGGGTGTATTAGGCTTGTACAAAAAAAACAAAACAAAACGGCGGGTAAGGCGAATCTTCCGCCACAGCAGAAGGAACAACATCGCCTACCACTCTGTTGACATTTGAATGAAATCACTCTAACTATCCAAATCGGCTTAGATTCCGCCTTCGTTCTCAATCACATTTATTCCCTATGCGCCTTCATCTTTCCCGTTGATTGATCCCTGAAGTGCAATCGTCGTATCTGTTTTCAATGCTTGTATTCTTTCTGTACCGATGGCTGCTCTGACTTTGATTTGCATGACCTGTAGAACACTTCAATCCTGCCAGGTTACCTATACTAACGTATCTAATACATACCGATGCTATATTATTTTGCGAGGACGAATGGAGGTAGCATGTACAATGTTGCAAGATAGCTTTACATACAAATCGAGGCCCACGAAACCAAAAGAAAAAGAGTCCCTAGCATCCAGTAGAGCCACAATCTACCACATTCCAAGATTACACTCATCACGACCGCCTGATCGTTCCTGTCACGTCATCCATATAATCGTCCCCCAGCACCAATACGTGAAGTTCCAACATCATAGCTTAGCTCCCATGCCGCCGAGGAAATCTTCATCTCTCATTCCGAGCCAAATATACACCATCGAGTCCTCGCTACCCACTGTCAATAAAAGTGAGCATCCAGCATGAGAAGAAAACGAGCGTCCCTACCTCTCCGCTGTACTATCTCACATCAACGGCCATCCACACTCCAAACATCTTAACCGCATCTTCGAGCGATAGATACGAATGGACATTTGGCGATCATGAGGCCGGAGCACACTCGGAAGGCGGATGTTACTCATTGAACATGGCCACAGGTGAGGAGAGGCAGTTCTTGGGTGTTATGGAAGAGAACACTGATTGTTTTTGAATGTTTTTGTTTGAGCGCCTGAAGAAAAGGAGGCGATCAGCGCTTTGAAAGCGCTTTGTGGTTTTATATAGAGTCACCGGGAGTACCCAATCTAGCTCGTCGCCTTGATGTATCACCCAGTCCCTGTCCAAAATCTTGAATGAACCGAGTCATGACAAACATAAGAAAGTGCACGCACTCATACTAATAGCACATACAGAATGGAGCCCGTGACAGTTCCAGTAACGGTGGCAGCTTGAATCACAAGATCACTTTTCGATAACAGCCATCCAAACGCGTTTATTTCATTCAGCACGAGCAAAGACAGTGGTGATTGGGCACGTACTTTATGATAAAGTCGAGTTTACCGCGCACCGTCGCTCACCACGTCGTTTAAAGGTTCCTTTTTCCCTAGGGACCGGCCCTTCTGGAGGTAACAAGGGATCTCTAATCCCGCCTCTGGGGACAGTTAGCAGCTATCTCGGAGCCTAAGCATGATAAAAGGCGAGGTGAAGGGGTCAGGGTCGTTGATGTGTGAGAGCGACGAGGGTTGTCGAAGTGGTTTTTTTGAACGGGCGGACATTGTGGTCCTGGGGTCTGGATCTGAACCTGCGCGAGTGGAATTAGAAGAGCGAGAGAGGGAAAGAAAGAAAAGTAGGAAGGAGAAAGGAAGATTGAAGCATGCTAGCGAGACGGTTTTGGATGTAAGGAAACAATTTACGCGTCTGGCGCGACTGAATTTAAGACACGTTGATAGTGGCGGAAAATGAATAGTAATTACTGTAACGATGCTACTACGCAGCAGAAGCATTATTTACACTTGCTTCTGGATAGTTTTATGTGTACCGAGAAGACAATCACCTCGTCACCTTCTTCCTCTTCTCCTGCATCCTTCACTCGTACTACATTCATATCTCTCTGTATGACCCAGTCTCCCTCAGGATGACATCTGTAAAATCTGCTGGCGTTTTACCACTTCAATTGTTTCCCAGTAGATCATGATATCCAACCCATAATCCCGCGTTTGTTCTGCGCAACTGTGCCCTGTCTCTCTTGGATGTCAACCTCATTCATTTGGAAGTTTTGGTTGAGGAACTCTTCTCGCTCCTTCTTCCTCTTCCAAATGCATATCCTCCAAACGAATGCGGTAATAAAACGGATCTACTTTCTACTAAAGCCCACAACGCACTTTTAAAAGCCGAGTGTCGATTGAGATTCTCTACGGCGGGGTGGATGTATTTGGGGTAAAGATATCTGTGCGAACGTAGGTGGTTTCTGACGCCGTAAACAGCTGATAGGTATGACCTGAACATCGTTTTTTGGGTGATGGATAATGGGACAACACGGAAGTTGCTTCGTAAGGATTGTAATCCTTGTCCTTCGGGAGTGAAGTTTCGTACAACGACAAAACGATGTTGGGAAGTAAATAGATTGGCTGGCCCTTGCCAACAACCTCCACCTGTTCCTCTCCGTCCCTCTTCACGACCTTTGTACCACGATCCGTGAACGTCTGGCATTCAAACGCTGTAGCCATTGAGTCTCGGTCATTGGCTTGCCGTCTACCTCTGGAAGAGTTCCTAAAGATTGGAAACGACGATATCGCGCCAGCTCGGTTGGTGTTAATCCTCCGTGTGTCGCATCCGTTTCTCCCCGGTTTAAGAGGTCCTAACTTTTGCTCCTCTTCTTTCTCGGACAGCCAGGGGAGCAGACTGTGACCGTGCTACTTGGGCTTCTAGTATAGAGCTACATGCCTTGGTGCGGTAGAAACGGTCGGATACATTGTCCGAACATTGCTGGAATCCTTGGGTAGCCTTGTCAGAATTGTGTATATTTGAGTGAGGAATAGAAAAAACCTTGTATCAAGTAGCAAGAGCTGTATTTATTGGGTCGGGCTTGGTACGTGAATGGGAGGGAAACGCCCCGAGGTGGAAGCAGAGCTGCGAGAAAGGTCAAGCCTCGGAAAGAGAAATTTCGTGAGCACGTGGCCTGGACCTCGGTGGGCGCCTCAGGCTCGAGTCTCGAGTCGGAGCTACCACTTGAACGCTGTTCAGCCTTCTGTTCGATTCTTTTTGTCCTCCTGTTCCAGCCTTCAGGGAATCCACGTAATCATATTCACCGATGGAATATCCCGGTGCATAGGTTAGCTATGCCTGTAGGAGATTTTCACGGACGGAGAACTACAGGCTTTCATTTCGCCGAGGTCTATATCGCTTCGAAGTCGAAGAGGATTCAAATTGAAACTGTACAACGTAAAGGTCGTTTTCAATCCTGCTGTATGTAGCTAAAATTTTAGTAGCCTTCCGCCTCCTATTCAGTAACATAGAAGTGATGCGAGTGCCCTGTGTCACTCTCTAAAGAGGCCATAAAAATCTTCAGCTATCGAGGTAGGATCACGGAAAGGTATCCAGATATTTTGATGGTCATGGGGCCAGAAGATTTGAACATGATTGTCGTAGCAGAAGGGACTAAACACCCCGAGTCCTTTTACGCCTCACTACACGTTTCTTTCTGCGAACGTATGTTTCCGCCTATATAGATCATACAGTGGTCCATAACTCATTAAAACACAGGTCTTGAACAGTATGCTAAACGAGATGCATATCTCGAGCCTCCCAGTGTTCTCGCCGATGTCTCTGTCTACTTTGAGACACAATCCAACCCCGAAACCATGGTATACGATGGCCGCTATCCCTACGCAAGCTCCTCAGCTTACGGAGGAGAGCATTCCCCCTACCTCTCAAACGTTTACATCGACACAACGGCGCTTCCCGTCCAACTCTATTCACAAGTCTTCGCTCGCTTTACCGCAAGGGTCAATGGTCAGGATCCCTCCTCAGATGATGGAAGATTGTAGCAAGCTGATCCTCGCAGCCTCCGCCATATTTCGCGAGAACGAAGATCGCACCAGGGAACTCCATGATATATACGAGACTGTCCTTGACTGCGAAATCATACAACGCTGTGTTGGACACTCTACACTTGAAGGTTGTATTACTGTTATGCTCGAGGATGACGAGACGTGTGTTGCGGCGTTGCGCCAGCAAAACGAACGTGGGTCAGAAAATGGCGATGTGAACGTGCGGATTTCAGCTGAATACAAACGCTATTGGCTTGGAGAAACAGTATGTGGACATTCATTCTTGGGATTCTTTACTGAGGTCGCTTGTGTAGACTACTGCCGTCCGCAGTAGGACGCGCTGCCCGACTCTCCTTCTCACTTTCCAGGGCCCACTTCTCACAGTCTCAGGCGCTATCCTTACTGACCGATGGATCGTTCAAACACTCGCCACATGCTCCGTCTCTCGGGTAAGCAGTTTGGACGCTGCACACCAGCTCAAGGTCACTCAGATCTTCCATGCATGTCGGCTTGCCATATCCGAACTCAAAACGTTCTACCGCTCAATCGACTTGACATCTGCACTTACCACCTGGAGGCCTTATGATCATTCACGGTGGTTCCCAGCTGCAACTACATATCGAGACGACAAGGGCAACGAGATAACGTTCGTGTATCAGCGGCCCATGACTGCCGGTTCTCGCTGTACCACATTCCTAGTCGAAGAATTGAAGGGCAAGAAACTACGTGTCGTCAAGTTCTCGGAGAGATATGGGGATCAGGTTCACAGGTGTCTAGCAGAGGCGAATTTGGCGCCTAAACTGTTGTACTCTGGGCCACCCTTTATTGATGGGACATCCTACGATAATGTCAGGATGACGGTTATGGATCCCGTGTTAGGAGAGTCACTTCACAAGAGCAAGGAATCGCTGACCCCAAAGCACAAAGAGCAACTCAAGCAAGCGGTGGATCTACTTGGCGAAAAAGGGTTTGTTCATGGTGACATTCGGAAGCCCAACGTCCTGATAGATGGCAAGTCGAACATCAAGATCATCGATTTCGAATGGGCTGGCGAGGAAGGGAAGGTTCAATTTCCGGTATATCTCAACAGTGACGAGTTCATGGGTGCCAAGGCGTTTGACTTTATTCAGCATCGGCATGATGTTGATCTGGTTGAAAGGCTTCTCAACGAGGATCCTACGGGTGATCAATAGCCTTCGCTCCAAGTTCAAGAAAAGCCCCAAGGAAGGAGCGCTCTCCAAACGGGCTCGATTCCTAAAGGATAAATAGACCTTTTAGCGGTTGCTTTCTATCGATTTTCTCGAGTTCCGAAGTAAACGATGTAGTAGATATTGCGCTATGCTTTCCAATCTACTGTTTTATTATATCCAAAAAGCCCGCTGCACTCAACAGAACCTTGAGAAAGCAATGATCTACACTATAATTGAAGTCAAGAAATCCTTCAGCACTCTTCGTCCAGCTCTCCACCACGATAATATCGAATCCGATTCTTGTAGTTCTGGTTCGGGGTTCGTGTCTGGAACTCGAAGATATTCAAAGGCTCGTCATATCTCGCCAGAGACTCAGCACCTTACCTTCAACTGCCTCCACCTTTGGGGTCTTTCGGGGTGCGGTACGTTCAATTATCGGGAATCCCAAATGACGAGCGAAATCCGGGGTCTTTGGATCAAACCCTCTGGCCACTTGCCATGCATGGATTATATCGTGGGCTTTAACTCCAGGCTTTGACCAGTGTACAAGTCGCACACCAACAGAGTCCAGGATTGGATTTATTAGGCCCAACTGTTGGCACGTAGACTCTGGGATCTCAGTTGCCCCGTTATTATCAAACGACCACCAAGATATTTGACTGTTCGCCCAATCTTCAACGTCCTTGACCTGTAATGGGGGTGGTCGGATGAAGAGGTAGGGAACAGAGTTAGCCGAAGCAGGGTCTGAGGGATTTGGTGAATCGGAGGATCAATCTCGAGCTTTAATTCAGAAAACGCACGATTTTGGGGAACCATCGGAGCCTTCACCTTGACTGTTACTCGGATGTAGGGAGTAGGTAAGACTGAGAGTCCCTATTCAATGGTTCTCAAAGTTGCTAGGTTCGAGACACTTACCGTATGGTTCCATATCTCCGGAATCATTCTCATCAAGAATGTATGAGGCCTGGGATAGCCATGCATGGGAAAGAACACCAGGGCCCGTCGTATAAATCGACATCCCGGGCATACCTGAGGTATCACTATTGGTCCAGAGCTTTTCCAAGTCGATTGAGAATCTGAGGTATACGAGGTGCGGTGAGCTTGAACTTTGGCATCAAAAATATGGATGACTCACCGTGTTAATTCACCAACAAGCTCTTTCTTGCAGAAAATATCCCCATATGAGGTCGTCCAGCTTGACCTAGGTAAATCTTCCCGACAGACCCTGCCAATCTCTTGCCAAGTTATAGGCGAATAGGCAGCATCGAAGCGCAAATGCTCTAGGAACTCAAAAGCGCCATAACACTCGGTACGTCGCCAAAATCCATCACTGTCCTTGCACCACTTTAGAGGTGGCGGAGGCACAGAACCCGGCCCGCTGCATGTTTCAAGTTCCTTGTACGAACGCGATACGATCTTATCATCCCAGCCGCGCGAAACAGACATGACCATGAACCCCTCTTGGTGAACAACTCCACGTACGACCTGAATGTCCAACTTATCCCGAGTTGTCGCTTCGCCACTCAGATACCGGATGAAAGTAGCTGGTTCAAGCATATCCACTGTTGAAGGGACGGAATCATTGTAGTCGTCGAATCCCCAACTTCCTTCATCGTGAGGCCATAACACTAAAGGCCCAGACAACCCAGCGGATAAATAGCCATTTCTTGAGTTGAACCAGAGGCAGGGCGCGTAGCATCTCAGGTGTTGCTGACGGGAGTAGAGTAAGTCGGTTGTTAGGCGAGTTACTAGTAGCGACACTCACAGATAGCATTTGAACGTATATATTTGACCAAAATGAGTTCCAGTATTTGTCGTAGAGGTGGGACAGCGGTAGCCATTCTAGATATGTGTTTAATAGTTAAGGATAAGTACTTAGGATAGAATATTATTCTATGCACCGTCATAGAAAATAAGGGCAGGGACGTTTGAGCGATTCATGCCAAATAACTGCCAAAATGGCACAGTTTGAGACCTAGTAGCATGGGTTAGTGCGGCAGACTCGGAGGCGATACCGAAAGATCGCGTACTTCAATTGTAAATATTGTTCGAATTCTAACTTCCATCTCTGACAGAGAGTTAGGATTTCAAGTTCACCATCGCAAAGGCTATCATTGACTTACTTCCAATGCATCTCTCCCCTGGTACGTGAGAACTGTATACGGTTTATCACCTTCTCCGTGAAGCCTGGCATGGTGAGTGGTTCTTCGGAAGGAATCCCCAGAGTCACGGTGTTTATGCGTTTCCCATTTTAATTCCCAGATATTCTGCGAATCGATTTCTTCGACTTTGTAGATATCCCCGTGAATGATTTCTCGATACTGCGTGACGGTTCAATCGCTCTGATCAGCACTCTACCGCGAATAATGAGCTAGCATCTCGCTGACCTGATCGTATTCATCCTCACGTTTCTTCTGCTTTCGTTTCACCCGTGTTCCTACGACCCGAGTAAAACTGTTGTTCAAGTTGTACTGATCACGGCCAACGTTATTAATCGCATTTCCTTCGATCGTGAGGCTGCGAGAGCCAGTGAAAGCCATGGGTAGACTTGGTGGGTGAAAGTAAGAAAGCAAGAAAGAATAGGAAGAACAGCAGTCCCGGCCACACGTTTTTACCAGCAGGTAGAACTTGCCCACGAACAGCATTCCATTTCCAACTGAATTACACGGCATTTAGATAGCGAGGACAGAAATTCGAAACTGAATACCAGAACTTCGCGTGTCATTTAAATCAACCCGCTCTGATTCAAATGACGAATGATAGGGCGGAATAGTGACGTCGTGGCATCGCACGCTAGTAGTAGAATAAAATGACAGTGCTGCAGTCTGTCTAGGTTGGTATTTGCGACAGACTGGAACGACGGTTTAATTACATGCTTTTCGAAAGAAATGATACGACGTACCTCCATCGTAAGCGGATAGAATAGATAGAAAAGACCCCTCCTTGCAGTTGGTGACTTGATGGGTAGCAGCTTTCGAAACGCCAGCCAATCATTTCAATCCGATGCAGACCCAGGGGACAACGTGCTGACTAGGCCATTGTGAGCGCCAGAAGTCGTGTATAAAACGAGGCGAAAGAGCACACCTTGGGGAAGTTGTTGAATCGAAGTGCCCGGGGTGACAAGGACCTGGTAACGATCGAGAAACGCTCGGGTAGTGGCAATCTAGGATGTCTCTCGATTTTGAGCGAGTACAATCTAGATTATTGTTGGCAACAGACTGGACGAGGTGTGATTGTAAGCGCAATAAATGATACGACATACCGATCGAATGAGGGACACAGGCCGAAAGAATCGAGAGCTATGCATGCTAAGGCACTGGTAAAGAAAAGGCTTTAGGGTGCCGGTACCGCTGGAGAGATCGTCGTGCACAGGTAATAGCCTTGCGAAAGCGGCCTATTTCAAACACCCGAAGCAGAAGTGTAAGACTATGGTAAGCATCAGAAACTGTAGCTGTGACTCTGAAAGAGCCTCGCACCTTGGAATCCTCGAGTGCTTATTCATGCCCACGGAGTATCCCCATTACCAATGCCGAAATTCAATGCTAGTGCAATTAATGTTGAGCGAGTGCAGCCCAGACTATCGCTGGCGACAGAATGAACGAGCCTAGAGGTGTGTTTTTAAGCGTCAGAATTGTGGAAGAAATGATACGACAAACCTTAGAGCTTCGCTTCGAAAAAGTGGTGTAGGGTGCCAAGGCTCGAAGGGAGAGAGGGATGTGGAGCCACTGAAATGTCGAGGGTACCGGTGTTGAGGTGCCCAGAGCTAAGCCCAGTCCTGTCATTCGACGTAGAGGATAGCGGCGTGTTGCCTACTCAAACCATTGTACTAGTAAGCGTCAGACACTACGGTAGGTAGAAAAGAGCACCACCTTGAGATCCTCTGTCGTTCGTGGAGGACTTTTGATTCGATGTGAACACAATTGGCGAGGTTCGGGTCTAGGTTGTCAGCGAGACTGCACAGTGCGTAGGATATTCGAAAGAAATGATACGACATACCTTCACCGACAGGGTAGACTTTTTTCATGAAATGATCTTAGCTACGTAGCCATGCCCCAATTTTGCGGTCTGAGAACCAAGCGCCAGCGTATAGATATCGTGCGTTTTTTATATTCTGTTCTTGTGGTGAGTTATGTATTGGTCATGGTCTGGGACGTTTCTCGATTTTGAGCAACTGTGGTCTAGGTTGTGGTCGGCGACAGGTCGAATGGTCTAAGCGTAGGATTTTTGAGCCCAGGAATGATACGACCGTACGATCAGGCCACAGTGAGATGTATTCTTCTTATAGTAGAAAGGAAACCCCAAGGATTTCTGTAAAGCGTAGCCATTCCAGTCCTGCTTCCTTCCAAATTCGTGTATGACCGACATGGAGAGAGCAGCGACAACAACGAGCGCCTACATAACCTGCTCTCGCCCGCTCCAGAACACCCACAACCACCGACTGACATACATAAACCGACAACCGACACACGAGCGACGCATTTCTCATTTTCGCCATGGTGGCTTACACCTGCCAACGCCTAACCCGTTCAATCCACTCTCTCTGCGCTCCTCTAACAGCCCTAATCGGTTTCAGCTGTCTCCTCACATTCCTTTTCATCTTATACCAACCAACTCCCGGCCCAGGCGTCATCCAACGACTAGGTTGGCAAGCTTGGGATGTTGTTTCTCTCTCAAGTGCCAACGCCCCCACAAACACAAACTCCAACACAAACACCGGCAACCCCAGCAACACCCCCGACTGGTGGAACGTCACCCAAGACGCAGTCCTCGACACATCCAGCTTCCCCCTAGACCAATGGTCCCCCCTTCTCCCACACGACACCGGTCTATCCGAAATAACCCTAATCCACTGCTGGATCGATCCTTACTACGCACCCAAAGATCTCTGCTCACCGCCTTCAACGAAAGACCAGGATGCTATTAAAGGTCCTTGGGTACGTATACCGAGGAATTTGAATTATCAAATGGGTGCGTGGGCGGGGGATTTGAGTGTTTGGTATCGCCGGACCAGGCGACAAGACGTTCCGCTTGTGGATGATGTTAGGCTGTTGCCTGAGAGCGAGACACCAAGGGAAGGAGAATGGACAAAGGTATCGACGTCTCTAAGAACGGGATATCGAGCACCTGCGTTGTATTTGTGGTATAAAACGCCCAAGTCAACGTCCCAGATGTCGGAAGAAGACAAGACCAATATGATAACAGAACTCGATGTGCATTTTGGGGAAGACGTCCCTTGGTACGGATTCGACCGTGTTCAGCCTGCTGTTTTTGAGGGTATCGAAGGAAAAGTGGAGAGTACGTATATCGTTTTACGACGGGGTGTTAAAAGTATGTCTCTTCTCCTCTTTTTTTCACCACAATACATACACTAACAACGCAACTACGTACAGTCCCACCGAAAGCACCACCCCTCCACTTCTCCCCAACCGGCAACTTCAAAATAATGCAAATCGCCGACCTACACTTCTCCGTCTCCGCCGGTTCATGTCGAGACATCCGACCTGACTTTCCTTTCATCCCATGCACGGATAACACCACCACGAACCTCCTCTCCACAATGCTTGACCTCGAGACACCCGATCTCGTGGTATTCACAGGCGACCAATTAAACGGCCAAGGTACCACATGGGACCCCAAGTCGGTTTTGGCGAAGTTCGCAAAGGCGGTTACGGATCGAGGTATACCTTGGGCAGCTGTTTTTGGGAACCATGATTCCGAAGAAGGGGGGAAGGAGATGCGTGAAGATGAGTTGAGGCTTATGCAGGCGTTGCCGTATTCGCTTGTCGAACGTGGGCCGAAGGAGGTGACTGGTGTAGGGAATTATCTGCTTAAAGTGCACAGTGCCGATCCGTACGTCCCTTTCCCTTATTGTTTTTTGCGTATGCTAACGAGTGCAAAGATCAAAAACACACCTCCTAACACTATACTTCCTCGACTCAAACTCATACTCCAAAGGCGTTCTAGACTTTTTTGGGTTTTGGAAGCCTACGGAGTATGATTGGATACATCAAGATCAGATCGATTGGTTCCTTACCCAATCCTCTCGTATCGCTCCGATTGAGAGACCCTTTTCGCCGGATGGTGCGAAGGATTTAGGGCAAATCTGGGTTTCTCGCGCAGAAGGAGAAGAAGAGGAGAGACAAGAACAGATAACACCCCAGACAAAAAAACTGGCGAAGCCGAATGCGTTGATGTTTTTCCATATTCCGCTGTACGTCCCCTTTCCTTCCACCTCTTCATTCTCTATGTACACCGCTAACTAGACGAACACAGCCCAGAAGCATACTCCCCCGCAGACCGCGACCCCGTAACCTACCGTCCACTCAACAAGGGTATATACGATAACGAACGTGGTGGGGCAGCTAAGAAATCCGATGGGTTTTTCGATAAAGCGCTTCTTACCGCTTCCGAGTCTCCTTCCTCGGGTGTAGGGGGCATAGGGAGCCAAGAAGTCAAAGTCGTCGGAAACGGCCACTGCCATATCACGGAAAACTGCAGAAGGGTGAAGGGCGTGTGGATGTGTTTTGGTGGTGGGGGGAGTTATTCTGGGTATGGTAAGGTTGGGTTTGATAGGCGTTTTAGGGTATATGATATCTCGGAGTATGGGGAACGGATTGAGACGTGGAAGAGGACGGAGAGTGGGGCGGTGGTGGGGAGGCAGGTTGTTGTTGGTAGGGATGCGCCGGGGTTCTAGAGGTGTGTGGTGTGTGTGAGGAAGTGTAAGATAGGTTAAGTGTGGATGGACTACTATTACAAGGATATAATAACTTATCTCGCTCGTTCGTTCGTTTTTGTTTTTGTTTTCTCGTGTTACAAATTATAGTAGAATAAACGTTAACAAGATTCAGGATACATAGTACCGTGACAGCGCGTTTGCTCGCGCAATGAGCTTCATCGACGTCTGAGGTATAGAACACGACGACGACGATTTCTTGCTCGATGGAATACCTAGAGACCTAGAGCGTGGATATAGCTCAAATTGCACCCAGGCCAATGTGCGAAAGGTCTGAGGTGACCTGCCATTTCCATTTCGGGCGAAAAGCGGCCTAAAAAGGCAGTATCCCGAATTAGCGCTCATCACCCTTCTGCAACTCCTTTTCTTGTCGTCAAATCACATATAGATGCAGGACCCAGGGGGTGAGATATACCGATATCCAAGCAGCAATTCACGTTGAAAAGATTTTATCTCTGAGGAGCAAATCAACGTTATGTATTGCTCGTCTGCGAGACCGATCTAGGCTGAAGACACTGAATGTGGTATAGCCCCCCTTTGTGCAATTATATTCCTCATTCCTCGGTGCACGCCCCAAGACCGAAAGAGCACTTATTCTGTTACGAGTATGGTCAACTTTCTGAGATGGTTTTGTAACTCGTCTATCGTGCCGTGCCAGTGAACGCAGTACACTTCAAGAATGCTAGGATCCTAGTCAGACTCAAGTAGCCCACGAGAGAGATAAAATTCGAAACCGAACATACCACGCTAATTTGCCAAGGGCCATTCCGACCACGCTCATTCGCTCCGTGCTTGCTTCTCTGTCGCCGTATTGCAAGACCGCGGCTCTCGATATGCAAAGGTCTTCTCGACCGGGGAGAACGATTATTGATTATATTATAAACTGCTATTTCTCGTTTCTAGTGGAGCCTGAGGGAAAACACAAGATAAGAACTGCCGTCTTCGATATGCTTTCCTCCCAACGCTGGTATAGTGGACGTTCATCGTAGAGCCAGAACATTTCGCCCATAAGCCTGAGATGGTTGATGGTTTTCTTGTTATTCTTTCCTTTACCGGTAATGAACTTGAAGTTCTTCATTCCGGGAAAGTTGGTCCAACAGCAATCCTAGCTAGAGTGGCAGTGCGTCAGCAACTGAAGACTCATGAAGAGGAAAGGTTACAGATGTACCATACCAATCCCGGAAGACTCGAGAAAAGTATCACGATGCGCTAAACATAACTATCAGCAATCAGCAAAAGGTGTTTCCGAGTCATTAGGACACACCATCGTTTAGAAACCTTGTAATCAAACCCTCGAGGCTCCGAGTCTTCGCGCAATAGTCGCGAGGAAGATTGTAGAGGTTGTCCATGCGAACAACCGACACTAAAATCCAACACACCCGCAGTTTGACGGTATTCCCTTCCCTTGAGCCCATACGGTAAAAGGGCTACGAACCCAAAGAAGCCTGGAATCCGAACTTGAGGTTTTAGAGAGCGGGATATGGGCCAAGAGTTGGCTGGAGTTGAATTGACGGCGAAGGCACCTTCATTGCTATTTCATTGGAGAGAAGTAGGGAGGCTGGAGAGCGTTATCATGCCAGAATGACAAACGAGGATGGTATAGCCAACAGCGAATGCAAATTGAAACAGTTGCGATATGGAGATGCGTGGTCGTTTTCAACCTGTGAAAGTGCCGGTCAAAACGATTGACCGGCACTTTCAGAGTCTCATTATTTCCCGCGACCAGACGACACTTTTCTCTACCTCCCGGGCTTTCTGATAGCGCTTTTTTTCACCGACATTTCCAGCTCCGATCTATTCATATTCAAGATACATAGTATGTGAGTGAACGAGGTCGATGTAAACATTAGGACGTGGAGTTCACCCAAAGTATCTCACGTCTAGATTTCTTACCGGTTAACGTCGTCTGCGTGTCTTCCAGGTTCCAATGACACTGGTTCACCACGGATACTGCGTCTAGCTGTGGCGGCCCCACGACCTCATTCACATTCTGGATGTTCATCTCGAGAACTGCGGTGATTTAGGGTGCGGCGGTGAATGAACATTGCATGTACCAGGGGAAGATGTGAGCGTTTCTGCTCATCTCCGACTCGGCACATCTGAATCGTGAATGGGTTCGGTGGAGAGAAGACGGCCATATCAACATGCTGTATAGCCGAATGGCACCTGCTGGTAGCATGCCGTTGACAATATGAACAGCAGCACTTGTCCAGTCAACATACACACCGCTTCCACGAGGACGTTCCTAACACCACCCATTTAACCCTCTTGTCTCTTCAAACTCGCCTCAAGGATGTCAAACAACCCCAGTAACTTTGCCAGTACCCTCGCAAATGGCATACAAGATGTCGCTGCCCTCCTTCCGCTCCTAGGCACAGACCAATGCGAGCGGCACGCAGGAGAAGCTCTCCTCAAAGGATATCTCTATGCGGCGATATTGCCCGTCTCAATCTTTGGGAGCCTCGGTCTCGTGAAAGCTGCTTTTGCAGTTTGGTTGGCCTCCATCACGTACCCGTTCTTCGGCGGACGCTGGTTGGATGATGCAGGTTTTAGCACCCCCGGTTCGGTATCGTCTATGGTCACTATATCGAAGGGTACCGGTCGATATGGAGTGGAGGATGCGGTTGAAAGGCTTTTGAAGGAGCAGAATATCTCGGATGTTCAGTTGGTGAAGGAGTTTAGGATTTCGGACGGGCGTGGAGCAAGGACCGGTGGAGAATCAAACACCAGAAGCTGGACAGAGATTGTGAGTATCATTTGTTAATCAGCTGGTGTCTATTATCTAACTTAAACATAACATTTAGGTATCCCTTATTCCGTGGAATACCATGCTTATCATTTCCTCTTTCCTGAGTGCGATCCTGAGCATCGCCCCATACCTCTATCTCATGAGCGACAGTTGGAATCAACCTTTGTCCTGGGTGTTCCCTTTGCTCCGTTCATTCGGTTCCTTCCTATGTGTTGTAGCAATACAACTCGCACTCCAGCTTCGAATTCATCGCCTCGCCAACCTTAGCCTCCAATGGCAAAAGATTCGACAGAAGTACCGCTTTGAGGACATCATGACGTCAACTGAACAGCCAGTACTCGAACAGCGGATCTGTGATCGCCTAAACCTTCAACCGAATTCGCCGTTGAAAGTTTTGCGCCGTCTTCGTCTTCTGCCGAAACCCTGCTTCTCTTTCCCAAGTCGCTCTACAGAGCGCCCCAATGATCCAGAGAACGCGGGACAAGTAATCGAGCTTTCACCTCGTCCAGAGACTGTGCGTGCTGCTCAAGAGCAGACCGGTAGCACAGGGAAGGAAGAACACTCCCTTCAATTGACAGATGTCGAACGCACAAGCCTCGAGGGACTCCTCGCCCCCAACTGGACACTAATGCTCTATCAACTGGCGCTTGCCATTGGCATGGGCATGATTGTGACTGGCTATGTAGGCTGCTTCAGCCTAGTCAGTCAAACACCGGTTGAAAATGCGCCATATGTTTGGTTTGGTTTGGAGACAGCACTGTCTCTCCTACGCATCCTTGTGTGGGGATCAAATCCGAATTGGGACGATGGTACGGGGCTGTCAATGTCGCTTGAGCTACGTAAAATGCCGAAGCCTGATGATTCAGAGGACGACTACCTTCTTATCACATCCCCTCATGATAGCTATGATCACCGGATTGTCTCTGATTATCACGGGTATATCTCTTCCCCGCAACCGTTCATTGCTCACAGTGAAGAGAGCTTTCTCGGGATGGTCACACCATGGGTCGGGCCACTGCAACCTCTAGGCTCTGACGCAGTTACACTATTCTACAGTATCCTCCCCCAACGTGATAGTAAATCACTGTATACGACAGTATATTTTGCAGATCTACGACCCACATTAACCTTCTCGGTCAACAACTTGCAATCAATATTCTCTTCCAGTTTCGAAACAAATCCCATTACCCGTGCTGTCCAGGTCACCATCTCGGAGCAAGTGCTCAAAAATGTCGACTCATTTGTTGACTCTCCCCTCTATGGTCGAATTGTTGACCACTGTTGGCATTTGAGCATGTGTCTGTTTTGCAGACAGCAAGTTGATAATCTGGCTGTCAAGTGGAATGTCCTCAGCCTCACTCTTCCAGAAAGTGCTCCTGGGCATAGTACAAACCTTGTTCCTGTTCAGTCACTGAGCAAGTATGATAAGAGATATCAAGCTCTAAGGATGCCGTGGAAGCACAAGTCAAGTTATTGTCAGGCACGAGAAGCAACACTTGAGCATCTAGCAAGTGATACTGAGTACTGCCGGAATGCTGTGACTGACGATTTGCCTGCTTCTTTTTTCCATGAAATACTCTTCCTTGTGGAGAGTGTGATCCTAGAGGTGCAATTATGGCATGAAGAGGCAGAGTTCGCTGCAAAGAACTTGTTTCCGCGGCAGATTCTTCCTGAATGCATCCGGTCAATGATATCACGTATGTCGGCCGAGCATAGTAGAGCGGTTGGAAGATATGGCAGATATGAGTGGACATCATGGATCACAAAACATATGACCCGAATGTCTGATAGTCTACAACAATTGCTCTTGCAGCTCAGGGAATCGCAGTCACTCCAGGCCCATGCATGCAATATACGCTGTCACATTTCCGAAACTCTGATGATTGCCAACCTCAACACAGTGAAGGAACTGGGACACCACTTGAAGGAGCTGGCTCCTCAGCTCATGCGGACTCCTCAGCACATGCTGAGGGCCATGCTGGGGCAAGCACTGGGGCAAGCACTGGGGCAGCCGTGGCTCGAGGAAATAGCTAACATTGCAGCCAAAACACCCATGATGGACAGTATCCCTACTCCAGAACAAAAGCTCTCCATGCTGTTTTATTTGTGGATCATACGGCTGAAGGGGACCTTGTCCACAGATAGTGGTCAGTGGGACAGATTTGATGTTTTAGATACCACCTCTTGGCCACCCTATCCCCATTTTGTCTCCAACTATACATTGGAAGCCATCATAGCATTCCCAGGGTGTTATAATGCTCTAGAACTTGACAAAAATACTGTCTCACTTCTTGGAACCATAGGAGGTGCAGGGGGTACAGAGAACAGTGATAATCCAAGGAGGGAAAGCAGTGACCCCAGTGGAGGTGGTATCAATAAGGCAGAGGAGAAAGCCATGTCGACAAGTGCTCGTGATGAAACCCTTCGGAAAATACTCAATTCTGACACCCTTACCACCCTTATATTCAACAAGGAGAGTGCAAACTATCTGAACAATGAAACTCGTGTGGCAATCAACAATTGTGTCGAAAGTGCGACCAACATCATATGCCTAGCTGGTATGCGATGCCATCACCGAGGACTTGAAGACTGCAAGGAACAGCACTGCCAATCTGTCCTTACAAATCGGCAGGCATGGAGGATGAAAGTGTGGGGTCAGCCATCTTTTGTGTATCGAGTTGGGTTTGAAGGTCGTGGCCAGGAGCATGTCCAAGCCAAAGGAGACCACATCCAATTCTATGACACTGGAAGATGCTTTGCACTCTTTTACTGCCCGGGTCCAGGGGTGCTCAAAATCACATTTGACGTCCATAGAAAGTCCCAACCTTTCGAAATCAAGGCTACACTGGTATCGGATGTCGATGGAGGCAAAGGTTGTGAGCTAGTGAACAAATTCCCTGTTCAACAGAAGAAAGAAGAGTTGGAGTTGGAGCATGTTACGTTGTCCTTTTCCAAGGTACCTCTGGGAACTGGGTCGATCTGTATAGGAACAGATGCAACCTACTATTTGCCTTGCATGATACAAGGTCTAGTCAAGATGGAATTGGTTCCAGAGACTAATAACGATGAAAATGCTATGGAAAAGAAAGATGTGGCAGAAACGGGGGACAATTGGAGTCCGGATGATCTGGATGAGGTGACTGGCCAGATGCAAACAAAACATGAAGAGGCAATTGACTAGATCGCAGACCTGGTAAGTGAATCCTATCCTCACCATTGGTCACCTTGCTCAGTCGTCATCAGGATATGGTCAGAATATGAATGCTTTCATGCAATGATTGATAGGTCATGTACGTACATCATGGATCAAAATGGATTTGGTATACAGAAGCTAAGGCTCCAACCGTATTGTATGATCTATGTATATGAGTTATACCTTTACTGACTCTAGCTTCGCGGAGAAGCTAGGGTCGGCAGGCTAGACGAGAAAGGTGAAGGGGAGTGGAACGCAAAGCTACACTGCATTACATCAAACATATTGTTAGTTTTACAGCTTCAAGATTTAAATTTGGCACGTAAACACCTCCAGGTCTAGATCACTCTCCTCGTCGGTGCTGTCAGTATTTGTTTCCCCTCTTTCCGGTTTGCTCTCCCGCACAAGTGATGATATATCACTAGCAGTCGTGGTCCTATCTCTTGGTTTGTGGTAATGTCGGTAAAGAGCTTTCATGGCTCGTATGAGTGACTAGGTATCGAATGGCAAGAGTTAAGCAAAATTGAGGAGAATAAAGGGGCCATGGAACATACTGGGTCAAAAAGAGCCATACAAGCATACACGAACGGTCTCGTTCCATACGCAACCACAGCTAATCCAGCATCAGCGCGTCATATCGTATCCAAAAACAACAACTTGAAAAAACTGACTCATCACGAATATCGCACGTACCTACACACCGCCCATCAGCACCTTTACAAAAGCAACTCGATGAAATACGAGATAGACAGACCTTGCTGGACACATTTTGTCCCCCACGTACACTAACATAAACCGAACCAGACGTCGCAATGCTCAATAAAAAAAACGACGCAAGTGGGTACATCGCGATGCGTATTACGATTGTGCGATATTGATTTGGCCCGAGAGGTTTTCGGTAAGCTGCCAAGGTGGATTGGCATGTTTGTGTTCGTGTTGGGGGTGGTGAGGCGTCAAAAACCTAGCAAATGGTGAGTGTTAGGTGTGTGTGGGGAGAAGGGAGAAGGGAAAGATGAACGACATGCCTTGAGTCTCATCATATGTATCAACATCGACGTAAAATTGACCATCTCCCCTAAAATCGTCAATACGATCCATAAATGCCTTGTTTCCAGCTGACTGCCGAGGGGAACGCGTCCGCAGTGCGCGGATTGGGAGATTCTGTGCGTTGTCGTTGTAGTCAGAGGCGTGCGAGAACAAGATGTCAGATATTGGGATACTAACCGATAGTTTTTTCTGATTTCGTAGTAAGTGGTGGGATGCTGATTGCAAAGGCTGCGAGTACGAGGCTACATGCGATGTAGTATTTCTCCATTTTCTCCATTTCCTGGCCTTGGATGCCGTGGATCATGACTAGCCTGTTCATGTTCGGTCACGTTTGGGAAAGAGATGAGACTGGGCTAGCTTACTGTAGACGCAGAAGAATAGGAAGGCTGAGAGTAGCAGTGCTGTCTGCATCCGAATCAGCTTAACACACACGACCGCAGAGTATGGAACACAGGTTAGCTAACCAAGGCATAACCGGACAAGTATCTTCATTGGGAAGTCTATCCATTATTGCCGTCGAGATGGAGTATAACAAGCTGTTGTATGTAGTCAGCTGGGCAAGTCCCGAGGGAAGACGCGAGAACACGTACTTGGCCAACAACGCGTAGACCATAATCCGAAAACTCAGTCTATCGAGGGGATGGGCGAGATACGGGGTGACATGCTAGGCCTGAGATGATTAGGAGAGCGAGAAAGCATGATGAACTGCCGGTGAGGATTAGGATGAAATGAATGGTTCTGGTCGAAAGGAGTCGGCTGCTGCCCGAGAACGATGTCCCGGGGCAAGGGGAAGGAGGGGAAGGGGAGTGGATAAAGATATCGACGTCGTTGAGAACGGGAGGGATATCGATCGCCTGCGTCAAGGTTGTATTTGTGGCCGAAATCCACGGCGCAGATGTCGGAGGAAGACAAGAACAACATGATAACAGCCTGAGAACTCGACGTTCATTCGGCGAAGACGTTCTTTGAATTCGACCGTGTTCAGCCGGCGGTTTTTCAGGAAAGGTGGAGAGCAGGTGGAGAGTACGAGTATGTTGTTTTGAGACGGGGCGTTATGTCTCTTCTCCTCTTTTTTTTCACATACACTAACAACGCAACTACCCAGTCCCACCAAAAGCCCCCCACTCCACTTCTAAGTTCTCCCCAACCGGCACATTCAAAATAATGCAAATCGCCGACCCGTCTCCGCTGGCTCCTGTCGAGACATCCGGCCTGACTTTCCTTTCCAACCCTGTAACGACAACACCACCGCAAACCTCCTCTCCACTATCCTCGACCTCAAGACACCTGATCCCGTTGTATTCACCGGCGACCAGTTAAACAGGAACCAGATGGGACCCCAAGTCGGTTTTAGCGAAATTTGCAAAGGCCGTGACGGATCCATAGAGGTATGCAATCTCTTTTCCATTGTCAAACGCAAGCTCAGACTCTACTTCCAGTCCTCGAGCTGACCACTTTACCCAGACTCTTCAGACCATATTCCCTCGCACTCTGAACGCCCACTAGAATCCGATTCCTTTTGAGCCATGACTCTTGCAATGGAAATCGTAGCCAACATCGTATGGTGACCAATGCAACGACTCGAAAAGAAAGCGTCCCACAATGAGGGACAGCACATCCAGCGGCCGTAGTCTCAGAAAAAGGAAGATGTCCTTGTACTCGTCGATGAGGTGAGAGGTAACCGCTAAACTCTGGATGCTCAGCGCCGGAAACGAGGGACAATCGGAGTGCGTATGACCAAGAAGAGCCGGCAAACTGACAAGCCGGGTGGCGACTGACCAGACGCGAACAAAACATGAAGAGGAAATTGACTGGATCGCGGACATTGGTCAGCGAATCCCTTCCTCACTATCGAACACTTTGCTCAGTCGTCAGAATATGGTCGGAATATGGATGCTTTCATGCAATGTCATGTTCTAGGAAATCGTCTCCTCGACTAAAAGGTACAAAAGCTAAGACTCCAACCGTGTTTATATATGATTTATACCTTACAGACTCTAGCTTCACGGAGAAGCGAGGGTCGGCAGGCTAGACAAGAAAGGTGAAGGGGAGTGGAACGCAAAGCTACCCTGCATTACATCAAACATGTTATTAGTTTTACAGCTCTAAAATTTAAATTTGCCGCGTAAACACCTCCAGCTCTAGATCTCTCTCCTCGACGGTGCTCTCAGTGTTTGTTTCCCCTCTTTCCAGCTCACTCCTCCACACGAGTGGTGGTATATCACTAGCACTTGTGATCGTACCCCCAGCTGTACAGTAGTGTCGGTAAAGAGCTTTTGTGGCTCGTATGAGTGACTAGGTATCAAGTGGCAAGAGGTAAGTACAGTTCGAGAAGAGCGGTGACAATATGAAACGAACTGGGTCAAAAACAGCCATACAAGCATACACGAGCGGTCTCGTTCCATACGCAACCATAGCTAGTAGCCCATCCACATCAGTTTCAATCGTTATCACAGACAACAGTTTGGAAAACACGAACTCATCACGAATATTGTATGTGCCTACAGACCACCCATCAGTGTCTTTACCAAAACCCGATGAAACGAGAGACAGGCACACCTTGCTGGACATGTATTCTCCCCCACGTACACTAACATAAACCGAACCAGACGTCGCGATGCTCAATAAAACAAACGACGCAAGTGGGTACATCGCGATGCGTATTACGATTGTGCGATATTGATTTGGCCCGAGAGGTTTTCGGTAAGCTGCTAAGACAGATTGGCATGTTCGTGTTCGTGTTGGGGGTGAGGCGTCAAAGACCTAGCAAACGGTAAGTGTTAGGTGTGTGTGGGGAAGGGAGAAGGGAAAGATGAACGACGCACCTTGAGTCTCATCATATGTATCAACATAAACGTAAAGTTGACCATCTCCCCTAAAATCGTCAACACGATCCACAAATGCCTCGTCGTTATCTGATAACTGAGGGGAACGCGTCTGCAGTGTCCGGATTCTGAGATTCTGTGCGTTGTGGTTAGATGGGTGCAGGAATCAGATGTTGGGGTACTAACCGATAATTCTTCGTAGCAAGTGGCGGGATACTGATTGCAACTGCGAGTACGAAGCTGCATGCGATATAGTATTTCTCCATTTTTTGACCTTGGATGCCGTGGATCATGACTAGCCTATCAAGTTCAGGTTGGGTCTAGGAAATGAGATAGACGGTTGGCTTAGCTGTAGATTAAGCCCGTACGCAGAATAGTAGAATGCTGAGAAGAATTAGTGATTCTGCATCCTGAGTCAGCTTAACACACGCGACCCTAAACATTTATGTAACGGCACGGTTAAGCTAACCAAACATGCCTGGACAAGTAACTTCACTGGAAGCCAATCCATATTATTGCGTCGAGATGAGTATGATAAGCTGTTTCCAACGTAGACCAGCTGTGCGAGTCCCGAGGGAAACCACAAGAACCACAGTACATAGGCCAACAACGCGTACACCATAATCCGAAAACTCAGTCCTATCGAGGATAAACGGGATACAGGTGACATGCTAGCCTGCAAAGATTAAAGAACGGAAAGCACGATGAACCGCCGGTGAGGATTAGGCTGAAAGAATGGTTCTGTGTCGAGTCATAGGTCATGTATCGGGCACTCGAGAAAATACATCAACGACAAACTCATATGCAATTTCTTGATCCTAGGCCGTGTTTAGGTAGCACCCACACCATTCCTGCAACCTATCAAACACGAATTGGTGAGCCGAACAACTTCGTAGTTGTACGAAGGACTGGCGATAGGGTGAGGATAAGGATAAGAGCATACGCGTCTGAGTGCTCCGAAAAGTCCATTCCCACTCTTATTTTTCAATTCTTCGGATCGGAACACTGGCCAATTTTCGTTTGACAGGTGGGTTATTGAATGACGATGCGTGCCTATCGATCCGCCCTACAACCGCGAGTGACAACCCTGGGGTTTGAAAAAAATACTTAAGAGGTACGAAGGGATTAAGACGAGTAATCAAAAATCACTGACAAGTTAAAACGCCGAGAAGGGGTGTGTTGTGCTCTGGTATTCGATCCAAAGGATCCATTCCAAAGTCAGCTGTAGGGATTCGGAAAAGACATGTGCTGCGGTTGAAGAAGCTGCTGCGAAGTGGTCACACAGGGCTTCATTCCATATCCCGAGCCTCCAAGGCTAATTCCGATACGCATGGTGTAGTTTTGGGGGATCGAGAAGAGTCCGGAATCGAGCTCATTGCTGTATTGTATGTACGCAGAAATAGTGGTGTCCCCCAGAACATGTGTAGTTGTATGAATTTTTTGAATGGGATCTGTGACGGCTAACATTTAGGGAGAACCATCCTCCATGAAAGGAATAACACGCCACCAGTACCTTTCTATCTTCACACTATCATACAGAGTGGCCATTCGAGCGAGCCTGAGTGCCGAGTGAAGCCAGGGAAGTCGAAACAAGGTGTTAGATTACAGTAGAAGATGGGAGATGTAGCAGGACGAATTTTCAGCGCTTTATTGCCCTTCTCAAGTTCTTGACCACAGGGTCCTCTTCCCACACGGGTCTCTTCTCAAAACCCCACCGAATAGGTAGTTTTTTCGTGTCATTTTCCAGATGACATTCATACTACATTGTCTATTTATCATAAATTAACGTTGATCATATTCTTCGCGAAAATACAAATTGAATGCTTGACGGAGTACCGACGTCATGAAAGCAAAACGGGGTTCTTACCACAGGACCGAAGAGACGAGGTTTACGGTTTTTGGACCGGTCGAAGCTTTGCTGAGAGTGATTGAAAGAAGACGACGGGGATGACATAGATGTCAATGAATGCAGGTATGTGCATTCCCACTCTGGTCGAATCAACTGTCTTGCTTAAAACGTGAAGCACTTAGAGTGTATCGTTTGCTTTGACGGACAGTGACAGCCGGGATTACCACTATTGACCCGAAACGCGTAATATTCAAACTGAGAAGAAGCTAGCACCTCGAAGAAAATAGCAGACGCGTTCGAAGCAGACAAGGCGACTATCCAGTGCAACCACAAGAGA
>JAYKXP010000337.1:0-25171 GCA_037176845.1 Paramarasmius palmivorus | reverse complement strand
CGATGTCAGTAAAGAGATAGAAGGATTCCCTGAGTGCACCGAAAGCCAGCTTGATAAGGACATTCACATCGACTTGGAAGGAGGTTCACTATCGTAAGGCTTTCGCCCTTTCTTGAAGTCCTATTTGACTCACCAAACATTCCACGCTAGCCCCGGTCTAACTAACTATGGCCCACCACTCGGTCTAGTCCACATTTCTGGCGAGAAATCTACCCAAGACGTTGGTGGCGCAGGCTCCAGAGCCGTTGACGGTCTTTTATTCGGATCTAGAGACGCTTTACTAGCTCACCACCACGGAGCCACGCTTTCAATTACACCTCCGGTCTCGCTCTCTCTTACACCTGGAATCAGTGCCCTTCATTCAACGGGTTCACGGCATAAATTGGAAAACGGCGCGGTAGTGAAAGATGAGGTAGCAGCGCATGTTGAGATCAGAATCCCGAATGGTTCGAATGGTATTGGCTCAATTAGGAATGGGCTGGAAGCTGGGGATGGGGTTTGGGGACATATACGTGCCGTACGTTGTTCCTTTTCGTCCTGTTCCTGATACCTGACAAGAATTTCGTATAGGGTGACCTACCGTTAGTTGTAGAAGCCCATTCAGCTGACATTATTGCCTCACTCATCCATCTCAAACGTAACTCGGCTAACGATAACGTCAAGCTCGTCATTTCTGGAGGTACGGAAGCTCATCTACTCGCTACCGAGCTAGGTGAGGCGGATATTGGTGTACTCGTTAAACCGAGTAGACCATTTCCATACCTTTGGGATGGTGTCCGCTTGTACGTACTTTTCTACTTCTTTCTTTGTCTTGTGCACTCATCCTCATACTCGTAGGCTCCCAGGTCCCCCACTAACACCCAAATCGGCCATCAAGACTCTACTCGACGCCAACGTGACAGTCGGTGTTGGGGTTCTCAGCGACGGAAGAGGATGCTGGGCCAGGAATTTGAGGTTTGATATTGGATGGGCTGGCATTGAGGCGGTGTGGTCCCCAGAGCGGAGACGCTGGAATGGGAATTGAATTTGACCGCGCGTTTGTTCAATGATGGAACAGGATGAGGATGGGGATTTGGTTGCCACAAAGGGGGGAACACTGTTGGAGTTTTGGGGTAAGGTGGTCAGTGTTTGTTAGATTTCAAGAAGAGGCGTAGTTGAGTATTTTGACTTGACCTTTGAATGAATACCGCGCGTACGACTAGTAATAAAGGCGTAGGTGCTAGAGTATTCAGTCACCATTACATTATTTGAATTGAATAGGCGATGAAGGCTGCGGTTGTGGTGGCGGTCAGATAGGAGTAGAGTTCAGACGTTTTCTTGACGTTTGAGGAAGCACTTACGACGCAACAGATAGGGCCTAAAACACGATGAGGTTGCAAACCGGGAAGGGGTGGGGTCTCTGACAGAAAGAAAAGTGTCAATGCGTTGCCCTACGAGGTAAAGAGAATGGTTTAAGAGGGTCCAAAGAAAAGAGGTACATATCACTTCCGAAAATGAAAATAAACCGCTCTGAAGAATGACGGAGAGAAACAAGATTTTTCAACAATAACTCAGTTTTGCTGAGTGAAACATTCTGTTTTTCAACAGAGAGAATTTATCCGTAGTAGGGCAGTTTACACTGAGAAATTCTTGGTGTATCGCACAGTCTTTTTCAGCTATTTGACTGATATAACGCCAATCCGCACCCAATTCCCCCGAGCGGAATATTTTCCATTTACGGTGTGTATGGCTAGAGTAGATGTGTATCGCCCAAGTATCGCCCTGAGAAGAATGACGTGATTTCATCAAAGCAAGGCGCACATAAATGTACAGCCTTACACAGCAATTGGCCTTCACAACAGCATTAGTCAACATAAAAAGATCGTCGCTCTAACTATGTAAACAGTACGAGAGCATTCGAGGGGTCCACTACGTGAATATAATGTAGTGTTGTAGCGCACGATCCTTCGTGGCTTCAGATGGACAAAAATACACTTGGAAGACGAGGTTAAATGGGAACCAAGAAGTATGTTCGAACGTGGACTTATCATTGAAGCATCCCTAATCGAGTATTTTTCAGCTCCACGATCAATCCAACAAATTAATCGCCACATGGGAAAGATCCCATGCAGGTATCTTCAGCCAGAAGGCAAGACCCGCAAGGTTATCAATATCTCATGCTGGAGTTGCGATAGCAGATGATATCGTGACTACATTTGTAGTCGTTGAACAATGGAAGAGAAAGTCGCAGTGACTAGCTTTGTTGATGATAAGGGCGCCAAATCTGTGTATGATAACGGAACGCAAAGGGGACTAAGGGAATGGAAAACGTGAGAGGGAGTCTAATCGAGAGGCTTGTGTGGGCTGTGATGTTCGTCGTTAGGTTTTCAATACAGAGAGCGAGTAGTACCTGTAGTGCTATTAAACTCTACACGGTGAACCAATACCAACAAAATAAACATCAGAAATAACGTCGTGATCCTGTCTGTTCCTATGCGTGTACTAATAACCACCATGGAGGTTTCCACAGTCAAGGAATTAGATATTTAATATCTAAATCCTCAAATGCCATCCTAACGCTATACATGGGTGAAGACACGCTTTAATTGTACTACCTGCATAGCCTGGACCCAAGACGCACTTACAAGTCCCAAATCGCTAGCTATTCATTTACGTACCCGAGTACATCATCTTGAAAGTGTAATAGTCGTAGCACCATATCCAGACGGTTTTTCCATATTCACGCCAGTGTTCAGGTTGCAACCTTTGGTTTAGTATATGAGCCAATTCGGTAGTTGTTATCTCCCTCCTAAGAACGCTCGTGCTGAATCTATTGCCACCCGAGTTTGAGTATCACCACCATTACGAGAGTTCTGACTTCCAGAAGGCTTTCTTGGAACGCGTCTTTTCACCCACGAAGCTACTGGGATAAGGTTGGATATCATCAGTGGAAGGGGAAGCCACGACGGTTACGGCGGATGTAATCTAGCCAATCATCGTCCGGCTCTGGCGCCTGTAGGGAAGAGGCCGCACGTGGAGTAACACAGTATCCAAGCAATTGAAGCATCAGATCGCGTACTGTAAGTACATTCAATACCTTTTCTTCCTTGCGCCAAGTTTGGCCGACGGCGATAAACGGCCGTACTGTTCTGTCAACGGCGGTATTGTTTGGACACCGGAGAGAACGTATGTCCTTCGAAAGGAAGGTTTTATGGTGGATTCCAGTGCCAATGCTTCATTCTAGGTGTTGTGTGGCACAGCCCAGACATTTATGTGTGACTCGAGACAGCGGCCGTTCGCTTGGCTTGACAAGAACTATATCATGGCTTTCCGAGGGTCAATTATGTGATAGAAAGCGTATGGATCACAGTCTCATCATCTTCGTGGTCCCTTACATTTAATCCAAGTCGACGATTAGCAAAAGCCTTGTACTAGTAAAGCAGGCACTTGTTCTTATTCTCGTATTAATTTTGAGCGGCTTTGATCCAGACGTCTCTTGCCTCGACCCAGGTGAGGTTGCATGGTCGGAGTACCACTAATACTCGTATCAAGCAAGTTCCACGAGGGCGGGTTTGGGTTTGAGTAAACACAGATGAACGAGTAGCCCAAATCTCACCCCAATCCGCGTCGAATTGGCTGCTCTTGAGAAACTCGATATGCACTCGCAGAGACAGATTCAGGAAGCGACTTTCTTGACATGGAGAGACGTTTTATCACCGTGTATTCCGGTGACGAAGTGTTTTACCTACCTGTGACATCGACATGTGCTAGATACAGCCCCTCGCTGTAGTGTAGACGCGGACCAAAGATCGTAAACGAGAAAGTCGGTTTGTGAATCCCTAGGACATCATAGATAGTGCGTCATTGCCGTATTAGTGTCTTCAAAGCTAGTTTAAAACAAACCATATAGCCCGAGTCGTTGAGGACTGGAAACATTCTAGTGTGCTTGATACTTGATATCGTGACTTTAGGCGAGGAAAACGACGCAAACCCAAGAACGTGGGTGATGTTAGACTATGAAGATTTAGAGTAACACGAATACTCACATTCAAAAGGCCCTTCGTTCCGTAGCATATACGCCAGGGTTGAAGCGACAAAAGGAGCGACCATAACTAGTTGGAGAATGCGCACGATAATGAAAGGCTACACGTTACCGGTTACCGTCTAGCTAGTCGTCAAGCTTCTGGATTATCGATAGCAAGTATCAATCCATAAACAAGATCCCGAGCGAGCCTGATGTGATAGAATTGTCGAGTATGGATGAGCCTAGGTGTATGTCAGGATCGCATAGTGTCGTTCAGCGGTACAAACGAACATGAACGGATTTGAGAGGAACTCATCAGCGCAGTAAAGTAACCTGGGATTGATTTTCGCAGGTTTCAACATGATGCTCTGCGGAGATCATCTTCCAAGGATTGAATAGGGCTCTAATTCGTGCACTGTGCACAGGCATAGACGACGCGTCAGTTGAGAGAACGTCGCGTGTGATATGGCATGTGATTGGGAGAAGAAACAGTGATGTACCCGCTGCAGTCCCGCTGAGATGTCTAGTTCCTGTTTCTCAAACCTTCCGACCGCGAGAGCTTGGTGTGGCTGTCGGGCATCCACAACGAGATGATGGGAAAGGGAGAAAACAGTGACGACCATGTGACATTTTACCAAATCACAGATGTGTCACACCGTCACGATGGTCCGTGGGCTTGATATTGGAGCAAACGCCCACTTCAGTGCCCTACTATATCTCTTGTCTAGGTACGCCTAACGACTATTAGGCGGACTACAAAGAGACTGCGAAGACGATTGAAGACACTATTCGGCAGGAATGGTTCTTCCAAATCAGGCAAATCGATATCACAAGATCACATGCCGGCCGGAATGGGAACCGAAAGGCGAGCAAACTCTTCTCTGCCCTTGACGACGACGACTACACTGTCCCTTGTCCCTTGTCCATCCTCCCTTCACACTGCCCAGTCCCTACCTGACATGCAAGATCATCCAAACCCAACTCAATACCCGAAACACGGTGCAACGATTGCCTCATGGGTCGCAAGACGCTTGGGCAAGCGCAAGGAAGAAGAGGATTGAGTTGGGATTTAGAGCATCCGTGAAGATGGGAAAACTCTGGAGAAGAACCAAAGCGACAACAGCCGACTCCACCGACGCACAAGGACCCTCAACGACACGGCGCTCACCCGACATTCTTGACTCTGAATGAAACGCTGGCCCGACCTCCTTGTATGAAACAGCCTACCCGAGCTCTTCATCAAACACCCAACCAACCACTTCCCAGCTATAAGCCCTCAATTTCATACCCTTTCTCTCGGTATAGAACCTCCTCAAAGCCCTCCTTTCCTCATCAGGTCAACCCCTCTCGTCCTGTTCAAGCTCTCCGTCTTCTCATCCCTGCACTCCAAAGTCAACATGAAGGTACGCTCCCCCCTCCTCCCCTCTCCCCTTACTCTGATGCTAATCCTGCATCGAAGACCTCATCGTCCTCGTCACTCTCGAATTCGCACTCTCTGTCTCGGGTGCTGTTATCAAGAGTAAGAAGTCGGGTGTTTACGGAGTCCATGACTCGGTACGTTCTCCTGGGTTCTCTCACCTTTATCCTGACGCTAATAAAAGCGTCTTAGTACGGCTCATGCAATCAATATGGCGGATGCAATACCTACACCCCACCACCTACCTGTGATCAATACGGCGGTCGTGACTGGACCTCACCTCCCACCTAAGATTGCGACAAATACGGAGGCTGCGATACCTCGGTACCACCTCCGACTGAGGGCTGCGACCAATACAGCGGTTGCGATGATCAGACTTACTAGGTTTTGGGTCTTGGGTCTTGGGTTCGGGTTTGGATGCTATGTGGTAGGTAGGGTATTGTTTAGGCCCCTCCGCATCATTGTATCCCTGCATCCCTGTCGTGTGTTGATGTATTCCTTATCCGATGAATTGTATTCAAGGTTGTGGTTCAGATTCGTCTCTGAAGGTAAGTGTTGAAGTACCCCACCGATAACTCCCTGGTAGTATATCGGTTAGTACACGCGCCTGTCATTGCCCGTAATTTGGATTCTGCGCGCGAAAGCTGGGTTCGACTCCCAGCCAGGGAGGTACCACGCTTTAAGCCGGTGAATTTTTGGTAACTACCAAAAGACTGTTTTGTTTGATAAATAGACAACATCTCGACCATTCCCGCTGTCGTGAAAACCAAAACTTGACGACTACCACGAAATCTCCCTAGCTGGGAGTCGAACCCAGCTTTCGCACAACACGGGAAGACAACGGCGCATCTATGACCAATAGACAGTTAGAGTGAATCTTGTGCGGTTAGGACACGCGCCTGTCATTACCATCAAACGGCTCTGCGCGAAAGCTGGGTTCGACTCCCCAGCTAGGGAGATTTCCCCTCAATTTTAGCAACTCTCAAAAGACTGTTTTGTTCGACATAGATAGACAGGACGAAAAATATCTCAATCGTGACGGATATCACCAATCTCCTTGGCTGGGAGTCGAACCCAGCTTTCGCTCAACATGGGAAGCCAACGGCGCGCGTATGACCGATAGACTATCAGGGAGTTAGGATGGTTCTCGTGATTTAAATGTAACATCTAGGTATCTCAAAAAGCACTTTTCCCACTTGCCTCAGCTATAAAGAGAACGACTTCTCTGCCTTCGAGCAAACTATCCAACTAATCACTACCCCACCAAAATCTGTTCAATCAAACCCGACATGTCGATGCCAATATTGTACATAGGGCACATATGTACCACACACTTCGTATGCAACACATTCCTCGGGCACATCTCTCGAAGTTCCAGCACTCGACTCGGCTTTATAGATCAGGAAACTTTCAGATGGGAATTAAGCTACGAGGTATAATGCCCGCGATGCAAGAACTGGGTAGGAGTGAGTAAACGACAGGATGCGAGCGATCTAGAAGATGCCAAAGTATGTGATTTCAAACTTTGAGTACGTCTCAATCTTTACCTCGCAATGTCTTTTAGAGTGTTCCAATCATAGCTTGTCGCTGCCAAAGCCAAGTACGTCTCACTGTTCGTAGAAGCGGCTCCCTTTCATCCTCGAAACGATCTCTCCAGACGGGACCTCGTCCACGTGTACTTATCTAGTGAAGCTGCTCCAAGTTGTCGAGACCTTAGTGTATGCATCACCGAAATAAAACAATCCAAGACTTCCAGCGGCGCTTTGCCATCACCTACAGGATCACCTCAGACTAATCAAAAGAAGTGAGCAATTATCGTGCAATGGCTGCAGTCGAAACATCTTAATCATCTCGTCTTGAAAATCAAAATTTTCCTGCCCACTTTCATATCTCCCTGGCTGGGAGTCGAACCCAGCTTCACGCGCTGACTGGGAACTCTAGGCGCGTGTATAGCTGATAGACTATCAGGGAGTTAGAGTGGTTCTTGTGATTTGAGTGTAACATCGACGTTCTTCTGCGATCACCACGC
Source organism: Paramarasmius palmivorus (assembly GCA_037176845.1). NCBI lineage: Eukaryota > Fungi > Basidiomycota > Agaricomycetes > Agaricales > Marasmiaceae > Paramarasmius > Paramarasmius palmivorus. Next base: position 17,722 of record JAYKXP010000337.1, on the reverse strand, counting down.
ATTACAGAATTGGAAGTTCGTTCGTTTCGAGCCCGTGTACCAGGAATTTCCTACCTGCATCCTCAACTGAGTCGAACCCAGTTTTCGCGGAGTAGCTGGGAATGACAGGCACGTGTATGATCGATATACTACCAGGGCGAGCTGAGTCCACGCTGCAAATTCCTTGCTTATAGTTGACTGCTAGTCCTTCCAGTCCTCAAGTAGTATAACAGACGATGTACTTACCTATACGGGGATAAACATGGGTAGCCTGGGCATTTACTCTACAGCACCTGCCACGCAAAAAAGGCTGCAGTCAGATCAGGGGAGACCTGACCGGTTTAATATGGTTTCATCACTCGGGGTAGTGATAAAGGGTGGCCTACCAGCCATCGTATTTACAAATCATCTACCATCGATGTGTTCGTATTCGGTTGGATTCGGAACCGTTCTTGAATGTGCGATGTAACAATCTCAAGATAAACAATCACGGAGCTTGCGTAGGTTAGGCGGAAATACGATACAAACATTCATTCGGCTGAAGACCCGCTACTTTTGGAAATATTAACGCCCATCAGGCGCCTTGTGAATAGTAGTTGACTCATTACTCATATCAAGCCCAAAAGCACAAGGAAGTTAAGTATTTGGTATCTAGACTCTGGAATATCATCCTAAAGCTATACATGGGGGAAGACAGGTTTTGATTATACAGTATTACCAATGTTCCCGAGATGTCCATACAAGTCCCAAATCGCTAGTTATTCATTGATGAAATTGTCGAAGTACAATATCCAGGAGGCTGTTCATCTTCACGCCAGCGCTCAGGCTGCAACCTCTGGTTCAGCATGTGAACTAATTCGGCAGTTGTTATCTCCCTCCTAGTAACGCTCGAAGACGAATCTGTTGTTAGGCTCCATGACGAACCTACTGTCGTCTGATTTTGACCATCGCTACGAGGATCCTGACTTTCGGAAGGCGTGAATTTTTTGGAACCCATCTTCTCACCCATGAGTCCACTGGGATAGGGCTGGATGTCATCAGTGGAGGATAAAGATATGCGGTAGCGGCGGAGTCGATTCATGTACAGCAAGCAAACGATTATCGCCGTCACAACGAATAGACCGCCAATCACACCGCCTACAATCCCTGTAATAGGTAAAGGTCTCTTCTCCAATAGTGGTAGTGGTGGCGATGGTGATGGTGATTTCCCCTCCTGGTCCTGTGCGAGGCTAATCCCGGTAAGAAGCACTTGAGCAGCCCTCACTTGGTCAACAGCTGAGTAGTTTGTAGCTGGAGGACCATTCCACCAGCCTCCGTAAGTATCTGTTCCAGGAACAGTTGCCAGGCTAATTACTGCATTGTACTAAAACATTTGTCAAGTAAGCAGGTCGTAGTATGTCGAAGAAGTCATACCTGAACTGATAGATAGCTTGATATGTATGTGGTCATGTTTGCGTTGTCTGATTGTAAGGCACAAGCAACTGATAGACCACGAACCAGGTTAGGGTCGCCAAACGTATTTGCTATGTGAGATGTCAATTTGAATATGATCGAAAAACACGGCAAGTACATACTCTTTACAGTCTGAATACCTCGGCCCTCGTGCCATTCCGGATAGGTTGTCGAAGCCACTACACTGTTTGTCAACCTGGAACACGTCGTATGGGCACTGGTAAGCGTAGCATGGGACAACAAAGCGACATGCCTCTCCATCGCTGTTCCGTTTGCTCGCACGGACAAAAAAATAGACAGTCCCTCGATGGTATAGCCAATGTTCCACGAGTTTCTTTTCTCGTCTTGATGAATCTGGCATGTTTCATTGTTCAATATGACCATCCCTGGAACTAAAGAATCGTTTGTGTAGACTCTAAATAACAAAAAGTCTGCAGATTGTTGTGCTGCCTTGATATATGTGCTATTCTGAGTAATTTCAGCAAGTAATGCAGATATTCTGAACACAATACAAATTAAAAGGATTAATCAGAGCCAAGAGAAGGAAGTTGCACGCACCTGAAATATCTTCTAAAACAGAGCGGAGGATTAAGTTTTGATTGAAAAGACATCTGGGCTGTCTTACGCGGTCTCATCTATCCCCACATAGGACTCAGACGACTACTTCCCAACGAAAAATGAGCCATAAAACCAGCTCAAGCTAGCGAACCACTTGCCATCAGCCCGCCACTCATATCAACCGCTAGCACAAGGAATAGAATCGTCAATGAAACCCCTTGGACTCGTATTTGACAACCCACAATCATCACAACTATTGTGTGAGTCTATGGCAGCACGAGCGTGATCGGAAAGGTTTTGGTATAAGGGGGGGAAGCCACTTTCGGAGAATACAAAATTCTTTTCAAATTCCCAAGCCCGCACAGCAAACTCCAGATATTTCGGATCTCGATAGGCAATGAAGGCTTTTACCGCTGCATATCCATTCAAACTACATCAATGGTCAGAAGCGTGCATAAAGTTTGCAGAGTAAGCATACTTGTAATATGGTATCCCTTTAAAATTTGCCTCCTATGCCAAAGTGTAAGCAAAAACAACGGAAGAAAGAGACGGATAACGTAACCCTATTCCACCAGTGAGTTTTTACCATTTATCGATAGAACTAAGGACGCACAGTTTAATCTCTTTGGTATACGGTCCCTTCGCAAAGTAGTCGTTGACTACATGCTGATATCTAGTCTGATTGGTCAATATATCGAATTCCGCCAGCTGAGAGAAAAAATTTGCGAGTGTGTCGAACTCTATATATGGGGTGTTAGTATTCAATCACGCCCATACGAAGGTAGGTTATGCGCATTTACTTTGAGGAACGCCGGAGGTCAAAACCATATCCAGCGCGGCACTTGCGATGTGAATACGTTCCTCTTTCGTGATTTTGATCGTGGTGTTCTGCAAATGCAAACTGAGTCCTTGATTGTGTGGTTGAAAATCATGCTAGACTTGCAGTCCATGCTGATGGTATAGTTATCTGTGTGGCGGCCCTGCCGACAAATAAGAGAAGGAGGAGCGCGTATAGTACCTACAGGAAAAACATCAGTTAGCTAGACTGTCACATCATCCGGGCTGTCTCACTATATTTTCGATGGTGTCATGTAGTTTGAAGCACGGAGAAGACGCCATAAAATCTGGAGGAATGTTACTACATAATAGCTCTTCACTGCTGGTTTTATATTCGCAGTGTCGGGAAATAATATGCAAGCATCAGCGCCTCGAAATCAATGCCAATCCCGTTTTTTTGATAGAGACGAAATTAGTGGCTGAACTGAAATACGACGTTTTGCCTCTTTGTGCAACCTCAGGTCTTAGATCCAGCCATTTACTCCTATTACACGAGTTCTAAGAGCGCTTGGGTCGTGAACAAGCTTTGACACAATCCCTCCATATAATAAACACAATTCACCCTCGCGAAGTGTGTGTGCCATGCACACCTGGTCTCCTGCCATGGATCCCATCCTGATTTAGATCAACTGTGAACAGCATTCTCCACGCAGAGTCGAGACTGCAACCCAAAAGCAATGCCGATTTCCCGGGTAAATGTTCTGATAGTCTGTGAGAATGGCGACACGGCAAATAGTGGTATGCTATAGACCTGTTGCTAACCCTATAGGGCTCTTGCGCATTCGACGTAAGGCGAGGCGATGACTGTGGGTAGTGGCGTTTTGAATACTTATGCTATCCTTTCAGCCAGCCAAGAACTTGTATATATGCAATACGCCACGGATGAACTGCTATGCAGGTCTGGCCGTGGTGGAGAGGGCCGAGGAGGCTATGATTGCCTAGCGGTGCTTCATCCCATCAAAGGTATCAGCGCCGGAAACCCAATGCTGTTGCTTTAATATTGAAGGGATGATGGTACCTAGGCCTACTAGTACCCCGCAGTATTATTTGGCGGATTGCGACAGATTGCGAACTAGTGTCTCATTCAGAAACCTTCTATGAAGGGTGCTTAGACTTTGGAAAGGCTTTAACCCGAGCGAAAGTTAAGGAGAGAACACCGCTGTGTAAAGCAACGGAACACAATTTACCTTCCACGTGCTGCGTTGAAGGGTTTGCGCTTTGACTCAGAAAAACGGTAAGAATTTCTGATCGCGTTGATGTGGCATTCACCAACGATACGGAACACTGCCCATAGCTAGTCCTTACTGGCGGATTTGACCAATCATTAATCACTGTCTGATTCTGGCCACTACACGTGGAACAATACAAGTTCGGTCGGCGGCGATACACGGCCGTGCTACTAGCTTGGACCAACCGTGGTCAACAAAAATAAACGGCAATATTGTCTAGACACCAGAGAAAAAGACTTTGGAAGGAGTGTTCGCCGTTCTCGATAAGCGGAACGGGACATACCTGCGGTCGACGTCCGGGAAGTTCGGGAAGATGCTGTTAGTGTTTTCAATACACGAGCGGGCGGTACCGCGACGCCAACGAGTTATGTACGTAAAGAGGAAGAACCGGCGTTATAGATACGAGGCTGTAGGTAAATCAGGACAAGCAGATAACTGATAAAAGAGTGGCGTTAGAGTTTTTGAAGCCTTCGATCTCCCATCAGACGAATGAAAATGTGAAATGGACAGTAGTCAGTTTAAGTCCATGCTAAGCTTGAGGACCGGAAACACAAGTCTGCTAGGGCTAAGAAACGCGCTATCTACAAAATTTCTTTCGAACTCCCAAGCTCGCACAGCAAACTCTAAATATCTCGGATCCTGATAAGCGATGTAGGCTTTGAGAGCCATCTAACCATTCAAACTAAAAGACAATCAATGAACCATAGGTTGAGTGAGTACATGTAGAACGTACTTGTAATAGCGTATATCCTCAAACTGTCCCGGCTGTGAAAGAGCATCAGTTTCGGAGGAGACATCGAGAAACGAGAAAATTAACGCAACCCTGTTACAGAGTGAGATCTAAGAACGAGCAGATAGGAACAGTCACATACAGTTTTATTTCCTTGGCATATGGTCCGCTCAAGAAATAGTGACTAACCACATCCTGATATCTGGTCTGATCAGTCGCTATATCGAATTCCGCCAGCTGTGAGAAAAAGTTAGCGAGTGTTTCATCATCTATGTATGGGATGTCAGTATTCAATCGCGCCCAGGTGAAAGTAGGCTATGCGCATATACTCTGAGGAACTCCAGAGGACAAGACCATATCCAGAGCGGCACTTGCGATCTGAATACGGTCCTCCTTCGAGATGTTGACCGTCGTGTTCTCCAAATACAAGCTGAGCTCTTCGTTAAGTGATTAAAACTCTTACACTCACAGTCCATGATGATGGTATAATTATCTGTGGAGTGGCCCTGCTGACAAGTAAGAAGAGAAAGAGCATACATAACGTCTACATGAAGAAGCATCAGTTGGGTGGATAGCCATCAAACTATCTGGGCTGTCTCACTAAAGGTTTGGTGCCGCCATGTAGCTTGAAGGATGAGGACGGAGGTATAGAAAGTTAGAGGAACTTTACATGATATTCCCTACTGCTCCCGGAATCCAGATATGACTCAGTGTTATCGTGGGTGATATCGTGCACTAGCGTCTCGGTCAGAGGTGTTTAGTTGACCCAGGCCGAAGCCGGTCACCTTTGCTGTTCAAACCAACGAACTCAATTTATTCTTTCGTAGCTTGTGAAAAACCTCTTCTACTTCGTTGATCGTGCTTTATAGCATCCTCTTGATACATACCAATTTTAAACATCACAGGAATAGTAGATGGACACCTAGGTATTTGCCTATGTCAAAGGGCGGCTGGGTCAATCAGACCGAGTACATGTGTATCAGCTTTCCCATCCTTACAATGTGGTTAGAGGCAGAGGTTTGATTGATTGTAAGCTAACACGGAGGCTCGAAGACTATCATGCTGCATCTGAGATTCAGAGACTGTGGCTTTGTAGAACCGCATTCCTCGCGGGATTAGACAGTTGTTCCTGCTCAATGTACAGGAGACCTCAGACGCTCCAATTTGGATTCTGTAAGGCGCCCGTATTAGCGCTCATACCATATCTTTTAGCTCAACTACGTAACAGATATTAGAGCTACCGTACGTTACTCGCTTCCTATTTCTTCACCACTGTGTCGCTAGCGTTGGCTCCGCTCTCGAAAGTAAACAGGTCGTACGCAGCCATGCACATGGTGAAGTTGACGTAGAAGCGTTACTAATTTCAATCACGGGAGCATATCATTGATGTTCGCGTAGTCGGGATCCGGTATTCACCAACGATAGTGGATGAGGGCAAGTAGGACATGTGAGAGTACAGCATTTATCCGAGTCAGAACGGAAAGGCTTCTCGTTCCCACGTCAATTATGGGTTTCTACATGAACGGGAAATGCAAGGCTAGGACGCTTGGTCATGATATTAGTATCAACCAGAATACAATCGGCTGGTCGCATCAGAAGTCAACTGTCAGATGTCACACAGCTTAACTTATCCTCGGTTGAAAGGTGAGCATTCGACTCAAATAGGCTCGAGTGCATCTTGAACACATCCTCAGTGGTCGGGCGAGATGATCTAAGGTTAAATGAGCATATGATTGTATTTGGAGTATATATAAGCACTCCATCGTTTCTCGGGAGTAACAGATGCCTACTGACGATGTTGAATACCCTTGCAATGGCCCGGGAAATGTCGAACAAATGGATGCGATCTGAAGGAACAAGGTAAAGAACGCCAGCTGAGTCCTGACGCGTTTCACATTGGTTTCACAAGAGGGATTCTCGCACTCGTCCCCAAGTTCAGCCCTGTAAAGGAGGTACTTACCCACATCGTCATAGCCGTCTCTTGCTTGGCCGGAGTGGTAAAACGTCTATCACCAGACGAAGAACGATTACATTATCCTTCAGTTGTCAGCAAGTAATAATGATAATGACGCCGGCCACGAAATAAAACACACTCAGATCCATGTTGGGACACGCCATGAGATCAAGGCCTTTGGAGTAACAACCAAGTAATTATAAGCGCGAACTTGAATTCCACAAGCCTGGATGAGCGCGCACTCAAAATGTACGCTCAATCCGCGTCGGATTGGCTGCATGGACTTAACGCTGTTGACAAGCGGCACGGTACACTCGATATAGACGAAGAGATTCGGAAGGCGACTTGCTTGGCATACGAGTCAAAGTCAATTCGTCGCCGTTTACTCCGGTGACGAGAAGTATGTTACCTTACCATGTAATGGGTCCATCTGATGCTGTGGCGTAGACTAGAGAGTCCGTTTGTGACGTTATTGTCAACTGACAACGGTATTAGTATTTCCGAAACCAGTGTAAGACGAACGATAAAGGAAAATGTAGTTCGAGTCGGGTTGAGCATCTTTCGTAGGACTGAACAGTGTAGAACTCGGAGTTCAACTACTGCCGTAACTCGTTGGATATCCGACTTGGGATTCAACCTTATGTTGATCGTGGGCGACATGATAAGGAAAGGGAGCGAGTCACGGAAGGTCGGGTCGGTGATGTGTGATCCTTGATGTTTGGTATGTGATGTGATAGAATAGCCCAGTGATCGTGTTGAATAGGTCGTTAGACGGCTTCAGGCGAAGAAAACCAATATCGTGAGTGATATTGGACTATGAGCTTTAGTGTAACAGGGATACTCACAGAAGTTCACATTCCGTAGCATGTACGCCAGGTTGAGGGCGAAAAAAACCATAAACCGACGGGGAGGAACACAATTAGATAGAGATTGCGCACCTAATAGAAGAATACCGCGGGCGTAATCCAGCCAGAGGCATCGATCAATAGCAAGCCGAATATAGGACAATCACAGGGTGAGCGTGCCAAGTGTGATAGAATCGTCGATCGGAGGGGGTATGAAGCATTCCTTACTGGCGGGGAGTCAGTAGCAGCGCAGAATATGCACCTACAATTAATATGATAGAGTCAGCATCCACGGAGACGAACGAATTCGACATGAATCCGTCATGGTCCGTACCTAAATACAAAACTCTCAGCCTGGGATTGACTATAGTGTTCATTCACGGATAGACATGACGTTTGATTGTTGAAGAAATGTTCCTTTCTTGCGAGAGTCTGGTGTCGGGCACGAGATGAGGGCAAATGGTGATATGTTAGCGTTGCACTCGGACAAGCGTTGCATATTGAAGAACCGATACCAGCGGAAGAACCGAAGTCGAGTCGTAAGAGATCGATAACTTGGCAGCAGCTGAGAGGTGTTTTGATTCTTGAACTGTCGTCATTCCTCCAGAAGCGTGCTAGGAGGAACAAGAAGCTTGGGGATTCGCGAAGACGTGCGACATTTCGAGCATAAACTTGGTCATGTCTCCTTCAGGTACGGGTCATTGCTGAGATCGAGGCAGGAAATAGCAGGTTTCGGGTTGAGACGTATAACAGCAGCGAAGTGAGAGTTTGAATACCGAGATATGACTCCAAGATCCAAGATAGCCGAGACGTAGAATCTGTCACAACTCGTCGAGAATCGGATGCCTGAGAGCGACAGTTGGGTGGTAGCCTGAGGTGAGAGGGGTAATATCCTTCAAGTTCATGCAAAATTTGGAAGGACATGGCGGAAACCTGCTCCTTGAGTGGGTTGAGCCAGGGAACTGTACTTAAAGAGACGCCTTTGTCTCCTCCGTTTGGGTGTGGACTAGTGAGATAGAGTTGTCGTGTATGAATGCGTCTGTGAGTATATATGAGAATCAGCACGGGTATAATTGGAGACGAATGGATTGAAGAGGAATTCGTGTACGTACCTGAGAGCAAAAGCAATCGTCACCCTTTGGACGGCGTAGATCTGTAGTTGCAATCGTTAACCTGTCACATGGTCTAGTCTCTGCGGCGATCGTCTTTCAAGATCTGAATAAGGCTCTAATCGTGGCTGCGTTGATTGAGAAAATGGGAGAAGAGCCAGCTAGTCTTATTCTTACTCCGATTGCCTTGAGGGAAAGCTCGATTCTTGCTTCTGAGCACGAGTTTCATTTCGGGCTTCCACGACGAGATGATGGGAAAGGGAAAAAAACGTGTTGACTATGTGACATTTCAGGGAGTCACAGATTCGTCACAACGTCACGTTGATCCGTGCGCTTAATTTGGGGTAAACCTAGAACCAAGGGCAAATGCTCACTTGAACGCCCGCCTGTCATCTCTTCAAGTCGCTCCGATACGACTATCAGGCGACTGCAAAAAAACTTCAAAGACAATCTCAGAAGAGAAAGACGAGTCCATCCTACGTCCGAAACAGCTCTTCCAAAACAGGCAAATCAATATCACATGCCGGCCGGAATGTCACAGCTTCCGGTAAGGAACCGAGCAAACCTCGTCTCTGCCCTTGATGAACTGTCGTCATTCCTCCAGAGGCGTGCTAGGAGGAACAAGAAGTTTAGGGATGAGGGAAGACGTGCGACATTAAGAGCATAAACTCGGTCATATCTCCTTCAGGTACGGGTCATTGCTGAGATCGAGGCAGGGAATAGTAGATTCTAGGTCGAGATGTATAACAACAGCAGCGAAGTGAAAGGCTTGCCGACCAGAAAACCGAGATCGAGTATCCGAGGATCATCTGTCACAACTCCTCGAGAATCAGCCAGAATGGATGGCTGAGAGCGATAGTTGGGTGGTAGCCTGAGGTGAGAGGGATGATATCCTTCATGCAAAAGGTACAAGGATATGGCTGGACCCTGCTCCTTGAGACCAAAAAGCACTCGGAAGAAATGGATCAGCAATAGGATAACTTTCTAGGTATCAGATCCAGCGGCCAATGACATACACAAAAAGGCTGGTTCTCTTCTTCGGTCGAGGGCAATGAACGGTTTGGGATGGTGGAATAGAATTCTGAGTATCCATGAGAATCAGCACGGGTACGAAGGAGAATTCATGTGCGGTACTTACCTGAAAAGCAAGAGCGTCAACCTGAGATCGTCAGTCTTTGAACGGCGCAGATCCTTGTTTGGCAATCGTCAGCATGGCACTTGGTCGAGTCTGCGGCGATCGTCTACCAGGATCTGAATAATGCTCTGGGAGAAGAGCCAGCTAGTCGTATTCTCACTTCCATCCCGTTGAAGGAAAGCTCGATTCTTGCTTCTGAGCACGAGAGGTTCATTTCGGGCTTCCACGACGAGATGATGGGAAAGGGAAAAAAACGTGTTGACTATGTGACATTTCAGGGAGTCACAGATGCGTCACAACGTCACGTGGTCCGTGCGCTTGATTTGAGTGAACCCAGAACCAAGGGCAAATGCTCACTTGAACGCCCGCTTGTATCTCTTCAAGTCGTTCTGATACGACTATCAGGCGACACCAAACGACCTGCAAAAACAACCTCAGAAGAGAGACGAGTTCATCCTCCGTCCGAAACAGTGCTTCCAAAACAGGCAAATTGATATCACATGCCGGCCGGAATGTGACTGCTTCCGGCGCGGGACCGAAACTCTTCTCTGCCCTTGACGACGATAACGACTACACTGTCCCTTCTCCATTCCCTGTTCAACCTGGCCAACCCCCGAATTCTACCACTCATCTGACACGCAAGTACATACCGTTCAAGCTCAACTCGTCGTTGGGAACATTTGAACTACAGTGGTTGCAGCCTCAAGGAACGTTCGATGCTGGAAGGGAAGGATGTTTGGGCTAGGGTGTATCAACTCAAGGAAAGAGAGGGTGTTTGAGGTCAGGGTTTGAGTTGGGGTCTAGAGTGTTCATGAATATGAAAGGATACCAGACGCCAAATGAAACTCGGGAGAAGAACCAAGACGACTACCGACGCACGAGGACACTCAACGACTCTCATCCGACCTCTTTGAAACACCCACCCGACCTCTTCATGAAACACCCATCCCCAGTACCCGACACCCGACGACTTCCTCACTAGAAGCCCTCAATTTCAAATCCTACGAAACATCCTCCAGCATCCTTCAATGGGTATATAACCTGCCCCTCCGTCTCTTCCATTCCCCACCAGTTCGACCTCCATCGTCCTGTTCAAGCTCTCTCCATCTTCTCATCGCATCTAGCTCTACTTTCACTCCAACGACAACATGAAGGTGCGCTCCTCCGTCTCACTCCCAGTGACAAAGAAGGCTAACAACGCTCATGACAGTTCATCACTCTGATCACTCTCGCATTCGCACTCTCCGTCTCAGGTGCTGCTATCAAGAAGAGGTCGGACGTTTACGGTGGAGATGATTCGGTGCGTTTCCTGTCTTTTCTCTCACTCTCAACCGATGCTGACAAAAGCTCCCTAGTACGGCTCGTGCGATCAATACGGCGGCTGCGACACCTACGCCCCACCACCTACCTGCGACCAGTATGGAGGCTGTGATTGGACCCCACCTCCTTCTCCGCCTACCTGTGACGCTTATGGCGGTTGCGACACCTACACTCCTCCTGCCAAGGACTGTGACCAGTATGGCGGTTGCGATTGGACGCCGCCTCCTTCCACACCCCCTACTTGCGACACTTACGGCGGATGTGACAATTGGACTCCTCCCCCTACCAAGGATTGCGATCAGTATGGCGGCTGCGACGACTGGACCCCTCCCGCTCCTCCTACCTGTGACCAATACGGCGGTTGCGATGATCAGAGCTACTAGGTTGTTTCGGTTTCGGCTTCGGGTTTTGGGTTCGGGTGTTTGGTTGGGTTTTGGGTGTAGTGCTTAGCGTGTATTGGTTCCCCCCCTACGGTCTTCTTGTATCCCTCCATCCCCTGTCGTGTGTTCATGCTCATGTACCTTGTATCCGAGAATGTATTCGTTGTGTAACTTTCATATCAGCTGCATAAGGAATGGTGCCACTTGTAGAGGTATAACTCCCTGGTAGTATATCGGTTAGTACACGCGCCTGTCATAATAAATGAAAAACCCATCCGCGCGAAAGCTGGGTTCGACTCCCAGCCAGGGAGATACTCTATTCTCAACGGCAATTTGCCTAGTGTTTTTGAAAATAAAATCTACACCATCATAAAAAAAAATCTATCAGCCCTATACACACACTCCCTGGCTGGGAGTCGAACCCAGCTTTCGCGCGCGAGGGAATATCGGTTGCCGTATGACAGGCGCGTGTACTAACCGATATACTACCAGAGATTCCTTTTTTGTTTATGTGTGCACGTAAATGATACGGATCCGGGACCTTGACGTTCTCCGCCATGAGTATGCAATCACCAGTAATTTTCCCCGCTGTGAAGCAAGACGATCAGATACACAAACAATCAGTTACATCCCTGAGAAACACGAAAGCAAAAAAAGATTCAAGAGTAGCTTTCATTCCCTGGCTGGGACTCGAACCCAGATTTCGCGCATGCTTGAAGGTGCGGGTATTAACCGGTATACTACCAGGGTCTTGTGGTTTAAGTTTGTATCTTCCCTCTGTGCATGTCGTTTGACTCATTTTCATCCCTCTTCGTTCGGAACTCAAATGTTGAATGCAATAGCACCCGAGTAAGCAGAAGAGAACATAATCTATCGTTCCTCTCGTGCTACGATAATGACTCAATGACGGCAATGATGGAAGATCGTACTTCTACTTGTTACTCTATGGGTATGGGTGTTCTGTTAATTCTCCTTTAGCTTTCGACTCGGAGTTCATGTACCATCATCTCCCCTGAATTAAGACCAGTAATACTGCTCTAAACTCTAGATACGAAAAATCTCGGCTCGCCGATCTATTACTCCCTAGCAGGGGACTCGAACCCAGTCTTCGTGCGTATAAGTACATGTAGTATGTACTATCCGATGTACTACTAGGGAACACGCTGTTGGAGTTTGATGGACGTGACTCGTTCTCTGTGTACGAATGTCCTGTAACCTAATACCTGGCCATATTCTCCTCTCTCTTCTGGATCAATCGGCGCGGGTTAAAGTAAGCCTCGTCTGCTGGTGCACGCGGTTTGACTCCCCGATTTCCGAGGCTCATTGAAGTTTGTCTTGTGAACATCTGAGCGCTTGACTCGGATGACGATTGCCTTTGGTTCAACATCGTACATTAGAAGATGAGCCTCTGAATTGATCGCCCAATATCCGAAGCACCCATATGCTTATCCTCCGTATCAAGCATTTTTCGAGTAACATGTAAACCAAGAGAAGAGAAAAAAGAATTTCGTCTCCCAAGAACTAACTTCCTGGTTGGGATTCGAACCCAGCTGTTGCGCGCCACAAAGAAGGCTTGCGGACAGTGTACTAGCTGATCTACCACCAGGGGAGGTGTTCATTCATGTCTAGTACTTGGATTCATCAAAGCAAAGAGATTGATCTTGCGAGGGTAATGCATAATGGATCAATGTTCGAAGCAACTGGCTTTGGCGGTTTCTCTTTGGTTGAACACCTTCCATCGTGGTCCGTTTAAATGATAGTAGCAGATACAAAAATATCTGACCACCTGTAGAATCCCTGACTGGGACTCGAACCCAGCTTTCGCGTGCTAGATATTTGCGTGAGCCTCAATAGAAGGCGCGTGTATTAACCGGTATACGACCAGGGAAGGTACCTGGACCATTAAATCAGGATACGAGACGTAGATCATCGACTGGGTGGGACACTCTCATCTCATTCCTGCTCATTCGGATCTCGATCGCCAGTAAATCGATTTATCGTTTCTCCTCGAATGTAAGAGAATCCGTGATGCATCATGAGAGAATGATCCCGTGCCTTTGGAGATTTTCACTCTAATTGTTCGTCGTCTTGCCGAATGAAATCAGGCCAGATACCACGACCGACCACCTGTACTGTTAGCGTACGGAAATCAACCTTCTCGTATATAGCGGCAACATCCGCAGGGAACTCGTCGTTGACAGCAATTGGGGTTTGAACGGCGTACATATTGCCGCATATAGGAGATTAAGCGCTGAAAAGGCGCTCATAAACATAGACGATTAACGACTTTGAATTGAATGCCGCTACCGATTCAGATGTTCGGACTCGATACATAGGTCGTCCACCACATTTATATGGTTGTCCCACATATCCGGGAATACATAAGACTCGTACAAGTGAACAATTCACTCTTCTAAGAACCAGGAACACAGTAATCGACCAATACAGCTGTTGTTCGTGTTGATCTATATTTGGTATACTAATAAACCAAGCACCATGTAACAACTCCCTGGTAGTATATCGGTTAGTACACGCGCCTGTCATAGCACGTAAAGAAATCTTCCGCGCGAAAGCTGGGTTCGACTCCCAGCCAGGGAGTATACCCAGGTACAAATGGAGGGTTTTTGTGAGGGAACTCTGGGATTTATTTTGGGTTTCGGCCCGCAGTACCTTACATCCTAGCGTTTTATATGAGTAGAAAACAGAAGTGAACGGAGAGTCCCGAGATTTTCCTTCTCACCGACCTCAATAAAAAAGGAGCATGCACACTCTGACTATCCCCCTACGTGGGACTCGAACCCAGCGTTTAGGCGTATTATGTAGATTTATCCTACAACCGCGTAAACCGATACACTGCGGAGGACTATAAGTGAGGCACTAGATCTTCAATTCAGATGACGAACGAATAGCCTGCCGCACGCGTTTACAGCACCTGAGAAACGAGTTGTTCCGTCATTAGAAGAGAACATCGCTTGACGTTTGCTATCACGGCAAAATTCCACGTTTTAGGGGACAACTGTCTAGGCTGGAAGCACTTTAGCCAGCTCGAAGCTTCTCTCTACTTGTATATAGGGCATAATATTAACTGAGAGTGCGAGGGTTAGAATAGTTACGGTGTTCACAGGTAAATTGTATATCGCGAGTCAGACAAGTCTAAGTTGGCTTTGAAGCGAATTGGGTTGAGTCTTGGACGGTCTGGCCACATATAAGAGGTTTAGCGCTAATGTAGTCGAATACTTTTGATTCCTGTTGGGACGTGTTTAAATATTATTCTGCACGATAACGAGCTTCAAAGCCTTTGAATTGATCACTGTCGATTTAGAGTCCTTGGGTTCGAAGCCTAAACATCCCGAGCCTGGGCTCTGGGAAATCAGTGAACAATAAAGCGTCTCCATAGCTTGGAGCATAATTATGATAGCTACAATGACCATACGTAGTGTATTTCGACAAGTCCAATTATGCTGACAAGGGTTTTGAACGGCGTATTGCCACATATAGGAGGCTTAGCGCCGAAAAAGCGCTCACGAAGCTTTTACCGTAATACTAACACCCTATTTATGTGGTCAGAGGTTTCCGAGTCACGCTCCCAAAGCGAGATTAGGATTCAAGCTTGATCCTGAGGGAGATACGACAAGCTAGATACGATACCTGGGGATCTAAAGCCGCATACATTATATAGACGCGTGAACATATGAACACTGCACCCTTCTGGAAACCAGGCACCAGGAACCCAGTACTCAACCATTCACGGCTAATCATTCGTACCTACTTGTACGTAGATTCGTCATTCATGATTCAACTTACAAGTTCAGACTCGGGTTCTGCGAATCCCCCGAAATCACGGAGACTTCCACTTTGAAGAGAGCTTTTAGCGGCACTATAACAGATTACAATATATTTATTCATTCGCATAACATGTCCGAGACCAATTACAGTCCGACTCGAAGACGATCCGCATAGGTACGAGCACCCATATCTACAAGCTCTTTACAACTTCTGTCAAGTCGATGTAATAAGTAGGCGACGGGCAAGAATCCGAATCCAATTAGAGGCTGAGGTCGACGGGCACACAGCCAAGAGAGACAGCGGTATCTGCAAAGACGTAAAATCAGCGTTCGTTCGGCATACCAAGTCAGAGATATTCAAAGTGGTTTACCATGAGAGTTGTCTGTGCAGCAGACTGGGTGGGCAGAGCTACAGGTCGGTTTAGTGCCAGACCACAAAAAATAAGGAAAAACGGCAGATAACTCACCAGCCAGAGCCACCAGCACCGATGACGGTGACTGGGGTGCAGGTAACACCGACGAGAACGTCGACACCCTGGGCGACGACGCCCAACAGACTGAGCACCTTGGCGATGCTGGGGTCACTGGCTTTGCCTGTAGTGTTGCAGCACTGGATGGGCCCGGTGGTGCATTCGCTGGCCGGAATACCTGTGGCAGCCGCAAGGGTGGCGAGAGCAGCAAGAGAGAAGAGTTTGGATTGCATGTTCGAGAAGATAGGAAGACTACTGTTGTGTGAAGTGAAGAACCCTGGTTGAACCAGAGAGGCTTTTATATGTTTTTCAACGTGATGCGTAGGCGCCTGTAAATATGCTGTTGAACACGTCGAAGTGGAGCTACTGTTATGTGCATGATGTAAATAATAATCATGAATGAATGGCGTCGCAGGAAAAACAGTTTCGTGGCGTGATGCAACAAAGGCTTTTGACATGAGGTAAACATGCACTCTCACAGAGGGCGAGTTTTAGCATACAATGTTCCCAAAATAGATCATTCCTACGGCGTCAACTGTCCAGGATGAATTAAATGTCGCGCAAAAGATGTAAAAAATTTACCGTCAATGATTGATGGCCATACAAGCGATGAATGGTCGAACATGCCTTGGTCTGGAACATCAGAAATAGACGACATGAAGGGTCGTCGGATGTCATTGCATATTATTCTCAAATTCTCGATTATTAGCGACTTAGACCTTTCTGAAACGAGAACGTCGGCTATGGATGAAATAAGACTGCCTGTCTGTTACCACTGTTTTTTCCAGTCTTCTCTCGCGAGGATCAGTACACTATTCCCTTTCCAAATTCTAGATGCTATTTGTAGGAGTTATTGTATGAGTCACTGTTTGAGCTGCGGGTGTTGGAATCATCGCGGTTCCTTGAAATAGGCACCACCATGGACTACACCAGGTGCTCTGCCCTGCCAGGGTATGAACCTCGATGCGACTCAAAACTATAGCACTCCAAGGAGACTGCAATCCCCCTCAAGGCCCAGGATTATCACCAAGCTGTGGAAGCAGCCTTTCCGAGAGGAAGTTCAACAGAAAAAAATTCCCATGTTAGAGGCTGAGTGAAACTGGCGTAAAGGAACTTAAGGGTCCTGTGGATAGGGTCTAGAAACGCGTTTTTGCCGTTTTGCGGCCGTTTGACAAAAATAAACCGATCGCTGGTTTCTTGATCCTATCAAAGAAGTCACCTAACAAAACAACACTTGTTCCAATTCGATTGAAAAGATAGCATCGCAATAGTTTTCCAGACTGTACATTTTCGTCAAAACAAATAAACGTTGTTCGAAATCTGGTATTACCCGGGCTGGGAGTCGAACCATTTCGCACGCCCAATTCTCAATTCTCGAAAGTCTGTATGACGCGTGAGCTAGCCATAAACTACCAGCGATGATCGTTATACATTTAAATTATGCCATAGTATCGATTCCAGCGATGCAATACATTGAATGGCGAGATACAGGGAGAGTGGAGCTAACCGTCAATTTAGCATTCCGCCCTTTAAAACCCTCTCTGTCAATACCTAACCACAGTGTCCTCTATCCTTCGTCCTCAACCCTTCCACAATGGCTCTGATGGCAAGTATTGCTTCTGTTTACCGGCGTCTTTGGGAGTGGATATTGTTGCCATCTTCCGTGTCTGGGGGTGCTTGACTAGTGCCCATATCTGTTGCCAGTCCAGTGGTACAGCAGGATAGGACAAAGATGACCTCTGTCGAAGCAAAATCTGTGGCTATTGTGAATTGGAGCTCTGTCGGGAGAACATCCAAGGTGTTCTGAGCGGGTGATAACCAGTTGTAAGTTGTCATTGCATAAAAATAGGAACTTATGGTGGTGTTGGATTGAATATCGGGTTTGTGGGTATAAATTGGCTACCTGTTGCCATCACGTTATTCAAATTATGTTCGTTGT
>JAYKXP010000336.1:0-25189 GCA_037176845.1 Paramarasmius palmivorus | reverse complement strand
ATCGTCGGCCATGCTCTCTTGCTCTCTTCTTGCATAGTCCTAACAGAACTCATCTATATGCACTCTGCAAGACTTGAAGGGTATCTAGGTGCACAGTGTGTTACTTTGCTTCAGTTCGTGCTCACGCCCCCTATCCTATCAAAGATGACCCCTCTATAACCCTCAATATCTCTGA
The DNA here is from genome assembly GCA_037176845.1 of Paramarasmius palmivorus. Taxonomy (NCBI): domain Eukaryota; kingdom Fungi; phylum Basidiomycota; class Agaricomycetes; order Agaricales; family Marasmiaceae; genus Paramarasmius; species Paramarasmius palmivorus. The sequence goes on along the minus strand of JAYKXP010000336.1, from coordinate 25,014 downwards.
AAACTATCATTATTGGTATAGACTAGGTCTAGTTAAGGCGCGTTAGAATTTAGGAGTTACTGAAACCCTTGTCTACCTATATTGACTCCATATCCTGACTATCAACACTCATCTAACACCTAATATCTAATATCTAATACCGCCTTCTTCCCCTAAGTAATAGTGAGCCAATTTTAGATCCCGGTTTATTTGACATGCACAGGATTTAATCTCAACGCCACCATGGATGTCTGAAAATAGGCATCAAAAAGTTCTCGTACGTTGTGATACTTACTAAGTTGTCAGTGTTTTTCTTCATGAACAAGACTGATCGTAAAGCACACATAGCTAACACTTCATTACCTCACGAAAATGACCAGCGAACATCAACACCAATCCTAGAGCATATACTATACTGAACAAGGACAGGTCATACTGATGTGATCATCAAACACTGACGCGGCCAATGCAGTTTCTGGTGACAGCGTGTGTTCTCGATGACCTTTGCTCGTATAAAGCTCTGACTCTCATCATTGACCCCATCATATTTCTAATCCTGCAGCACCCTCATGTACAACAACTTGAACAAGGATCATTCCACAGTCAATGGTGGTGCATCTGATAGCACTTCCGGAACCCAGGGCGACACCAGCAGCACTACAGATAAGCATGTTAACGGATCTATAAATTGGCATCTTGGGGGTAAATTCTCTATGAACGTGTCACAAGATATCAAGCTCACAGTTAACTCAGTTCCCAACTACACAGATGGATCACAGAATACCACCTCTACGGTACGCATACCATTATTCGATCTCGAACGACCATCAACTAATGTTCCTCGTATATTTGTATCTGAAAAGTCTATTCTTAATCGCCTTGCAGCGCAGCAAGGCATTGAAAGCGGCAAAAACACCAGCCAGATATGGACGTTCAAGCGAGACCAATCATCTCGCCACCCTGCTTCACAACACTAACCTTTTTTAACATCATTCTGGACTACCGCATCAATGCTAACACGTATGCCCTGGAAGGGAATGGCTGTTCCTTCGCACGAGACATGGTCAAATCATCTGCTGGGCAGTTTTGTGGTTCTCAGAGAGGATGTTATCAAAGGTTTGTGGCATGCAGGCGATAAGTCTGGTGGTAATCATGGTGTTGAGTCCAATGCTCGCTACAGCGGCATGGGTTTGAGTACAAACACAATGGTGGAAATCAAGAGTAAAAGTGAAAGTGGCGAGATAAAGGAGAAAGGTAAAGATGGAGCAGAGGAAGGAGATCCCCGGGGTGAGTCTTTCTGCTTTTTATGTTTTGAACCATAACACTTAACCATGGCAGGCAAATTTTCTTTTGCTCCAGCTATTGAAAGTGGTTCTTCTGGTTCTGATTCTGGGCCCCACGCAACTTCATTTACATCAACAAAATCTCAACAAAGGATCGTAGTTCAAAGATTTGTTGTCATATCTTTGCCTCCCGATTCCAAGAAACCTTCATGCTTCTCTTCATTCACGCCTACCTCGATGTCAGCATCATCCTCACTCACACAAAGACCTGCGACTAGGACAAAGCGAATGCGTGATGACAGATACCCTGTCACCATCGTACACAAGCACAGTAAATGTGCTGCATTCTCTTTGAGTCGTCATCACAGATTTCCTCCCGTCGCCTCATTTGTCACTGGGGCCCAGAGGACGCGAGGACATATTGTTTTTCTCGCTTCGAGAAGGGTTCAGGAGCAGTGCTCCAGATATCAGGATGCTAGGAAAGGAACAACCAAAATGATGGAGAGTGGCGGTGCACCAGCCAACACAGGTTCTTCAGATAACCAGCAGGAGTGTAATCGCACGGAGAACAATGTCTTCAGCAATATACCTGAGGACTGTCTGTTCATGCTGTTGCCACTCTGGCCAGGTGAAACGGATGCAGTGAGCGCAAAGGATTATCTGTATAGGATACCCCAAGTCAGCCGGGATGAGATTTTGTTCTTGCTCACCTACTATAAACCGATCGAAGGTGACATATCGGAGACACTTTCTTGTATCGACTTGACTGGCCATATTGCCAGTAAATCACGACCTGTTCAAATTGAGGGACACACGGAGATCATGGACGAACGCAATATTTTCTTATCTAGATTCATTATCATTGCTCGCCAGGTGGCATTGTCTGACCTTCACGGGTCTGGTATATCCTGTGCTGTGGACGGGATGGCCGTCTCTGGCCCTCTTGAAGACGCATACCTTACTGCACCTCATTTCCTACAATCTCAATTGATCAACAGAAAAGAATTCGCCATGGGCGTCTGCTACTCTCGAGAAGCAGGTATAGAATTCGATCCGGAGGTGCTGATAGAGCTAGGGTTGTGCAGAGCGGTGAAAGAGGATGGGGGACTGCCGATTCAGGGAGATATTGATACGGCGAAGCTCACACCAATTGGAAGTGCCGTTGTGGAAACGGCATGGGCTGGTAGTTTAGCGGTTACTAGTTTTGCGCCGGTGTCGTAGAAGTATGTTCTGCTGTGTTCATGAGGATCCATACGAGTTCAATGCAAGAAAACCATTATAAGAAGCTACTTCACCAGAAATTCTACGTATCCGAGTTCCTTTGCACCAACTTTGCACCAACTTTGCACCTTTACACCCACATATACTCCGTAGGTGGACACGTTCCTTCTGTTCCTTCACTCCTCTTTAGATATTTTGGGACCCAGGACGTGCTCGTGGTTTAGATGGGTGGTGATATGATCTGAGTGAATGGACTATATTCTTGTCCTGTTCTTCTAAGTTCTTCCCTGTAGTTCCGATTCCGAGTCGAGCGCCCAGTTCAAAGCGATGACATCATAGCGGAGCTCAACGGCCACGTGGTGGTTGCTGCTTTTTTTCTTCAACGACATGGATCTCGTTCTCATCCTCTCCTCCAACCGAACTTAAACGGTTTTCTAAAGCAGGATTCAAGAGTTTAACGTTTAATCTTTGCTCCTTTCCATGGTAACAAGAATACCCTGTCCTCGGATTTCAGCCATCTCAAAGCCCGGATATCCAGCCAACGCTCTCCCCCAAGTTATACGAGGACGCCAAAGACGTACAGTATAACCAACGGAACTCTGTCGTACGCTCCGCGCAACTAGACTCCTTCCTGTATACTGATGGCTCAGATAACGACAGACTCTCGATTCCCTTCACGAGTCTTCAAGCATCGCTTTCCGGTTGGGTCGAGAATGGTGCATAGAGGACTCTGAACCCACAACTGCCCAATTGCCACTGCCGTCTTGTCGTGTTCGGCCATCTCCCATCACCTTTGGATTTACCTTCTCGGCACCCACGCTGCTCAAGCACACTCTTCTGGATCACAAACCCCAAGCGCGTGTTCCAACTATGCATCATCCGAGTCGATCCTCCTCCATCGCTTCATGCCCGGATCTAGATATGGTGCAACAAGTAGCGGGCATAGAGGCTGTACGCCTTTCGATATCATCTTCAACCTTTCCCGTTCTCGAAGACTCATACTCATGGTGCTTGAAGCCCATTACCCACTTTCCGTCGCTCCCCGACAAATGCACAAGCTCTGGTCCATATCGCACAATATGAGCGGTTCGCTACGGGAATTATCCTGGTGTTTAGGGGGTAAACGATCGATGAATGTAGGGATGTAAGGAATCGTCGTTGATGGGGGCTGCTATAGGTACGTTGTTGGTTCTCCTTCTCTGTCGCGGTGCTGATAGGTTCTCACAGAGCAATGATATCATTCCTTCCCTGTCTCGCCTACAAGCTACAGATGACCAATACCTCCAGAGTGAATCTTTCATACTACCTCTTCTGTCCCATCGACCCACTTCCCGGTAACTTCCCGGTAATCATATCTACGCTACATCTCTAATCGCACTCTCTCTTTCCGATAAATTCCGGCCAGCAAGAAAGTATGACGTGTGGGTGTGGGTGTCACTCATGGAAGCAACGCGAGGTGGAAAGATTGAGATAAGATCTGGGAAGGAAGCTCCATAACACGTGGGCGAGATATATTCCTATGCTTCTTCATGACCTTCTCACCTTCCACGTTGTCTCCTCTCTATATTCACACGAAGGCATTCAAGACTTGACACTCGCATTCATCCCCAGCGAACATCTTGTTTAACGATTAACCCATCCCTTGACGTATCCCTTTCCATCTACGTATGCCTCGTGGATCTGACGTGGAGGCTCGATCATCAACCTATCCTTCATTCGTTGTTCGGATCCCTCGGGATATGGGTGTTTCTTTTCGATAGGCGGAGATATGAGTGCGGTGAGTACACTGTCTCCTCTTCCTCTCTTTTCTACTTAGGCTGACTAGAAACATCCATCAAAAGACCTCAACGGGAAGGGCAGGCATCGAAAATAGAAGTTTGATGTGGTTTTACGAGATGAAGGAAGCGTTAATCCGCGTTTCCGACCGTTGAGCGCTATGGAAGGCTTCTTATCCCGAATTGGAATCCGTTTCCTCCACGCCAAAATTCCTAGCTAACGAGTAGAGTATTCATTGTAGTTTTACATGCTTGATATTAATATTGATCTTCAGGGGAGGTATCTGATAGTGAGAATACGTCGAAATTCGCTTCTCCAGCCTCCCATTTCCAATTCTGACGTCCTGGAAGTAGATGGGTGTGTCTCGATAACTTTTGATAACGGAAATCTCAAAGAACTCCGAACTCACGCGGCTGATCATCGATCATCACCCGATGAGAATGTTATGAGACTGAGTGTCACTCTGTGACATGGGAATCCTTCTTGAACTTGAACCAGCATCATTGCTTCGAAGTGCTGTGTACGTCGGCAAATATGTTCCTTCTTTTTCGCCGTTTCTTATCTTGAGTGATCTCAATTACCGTAGTTCGTAGTTCATGTGCCGGCTCCCGTCGGCCGAGTCGCTTTCGAGCGCACTTCACGTCGACTCTACCACCGGAAGTCATTTCCAATATATTTTTGCTTGTTGACGTGCATCACGAATACGATTCGTACTCTGAAAGCCAGATCATCACATTGGATCCCAACCTGATATCATCTTGGTAGTGTATGCTGCAGATGAAGAATCTCTCAAACACACGGAGAAGCATCTTGAACTCTCGAAATTTTATCTACTTACAATCACTCTCGTGTTCCGCACGGTCACCCACAACGACTCAATCAATTTCATCCCCATAAACCAACCGGTTTGATTTTATATGAGAGGATATCTCTCTGTTCCGTTGGGGTTCATCAACCTCATTCGTCTGAACGTTCATTGATTCTATCGTTCTACGTCGGCGGCGATACGAACACATTTCGTACCGACTTCCTAATACAGCCTCTTCTGCGCAGTATCCACTTGAGTACGATGGTATGCCTTCAACACAATCGATCACGAGGACCAATCAGCATATCAATTCCATTAATTATGCAACAGCTGCTTCGCTCGTTGATATATGTGCTAGCGGAGTCGGAGTGTCCATGATCAGCAGTGCCTGGTCATTACCTTCCGAGAACCATGTGCAATACCGCCCAATCACCTCTTTGGCAACCTCGTCAATGATGTCTTCATATTCGAGCGGCACAGTGTCTTCTGGTTTCTTCGACTTGTCATGAAGCTCCGTGTATATGGCGTCTGATAGAGGGTCAATAATGAAGTACCACCAAAGTAAAGAACTCACTGTGTTCTCTGTCAATTTTGTATGGGATGGTCCTCAATACTTCTCGCAAGAACTCGTGAACATTGTATGGTATAAGTGGGGCTCCTAGCTGTGAAATAGTCAGTCTCGAACGATAGTGCTTTCTCGGCAATAGCGTGAAGGAGAGTATTGATGATATCGCATGGATGGGTCTATTGGAAGATGATGTATGATTTTGTGCGTTTTTCGTCCAGAGTTGCATAACGTCTTACCAATTTCCCGAAAATAGCTCGACTCTCCGTGCCGCCAGACGCCTTTAGACTGTGGCTATAACCAGAACTAGTTTGGCCACTATAAACATAATCTTGACTACCTGCAGATCCAGATCCAGAGCCGTTGGAAGTAAAGCTGCCACCTCTGGGAGTACCTGGGGAAGTGCGGCCGGGACCCCACTGGCCTCCCTCGTCGTCGGGCCCATGCTGAACATTGAGCTCAACCTTTCTACTCCAAAGTTTTCTCTGATAAAATAAGGAAATTCTGTACCCTCGTATGAACACTGATTGATTCCTGAGGTTCTCCTTGGTATTGCCAGACCCCGGGAAAGCCTTCGACTCGCATCCTTTATGATGCCCCCATTTGTATGTGGTGTTCGGGTGAATGATGAAGGGTAGAGCAGCTGGATCTTCGGAACTTCGAGACACGAGTGAAGCCATTCCCCAAGCAGGACATTGTTCCCTTGCTGTAACAAGATAGAGCGCGTGAACCTCTCGCTCACGATCTGTCGTTGCGTGCTTGATCCAATCCTTGCCATTCTTCTTTGCAAATTGGAGAAATTTCTGTTTGGTTTTGAGAGCTTCGTAAGAGCTGCCCTCGGGGAGCATCAACAGCGCTGCTTCACGCTGGTTAAGCACGAAATTGTAACCTCTACGGGGACTTGGGGGATGTCACGGCCAGCAGCACGAATGACAGGGAACTGAAACTTACCCTTGTGTCAAGCTTGTGCGTTGCCAACTATATGTAGGTCCACCAACATGAATCTCTTTTTGGCGATAAATGCGCATGTAGGTGAACTCTAGCCCAGACCTCTGTATAGGGATGAAATCGGTCAGGACGATTTCATTGATGAAGTCCCTTGGATCATCTTTTGAGACGGTGATATTGAAGAGGAAGTCGAATGTTTTGTCCGCGTGAATTATCCCGATATCACCGATTCTAATTCCACTCTGAACATATGCTTGTAGTAGCGGCGGTAGTCATTCTTCTGGTTGCGGACAATATAGGGGGTATCCTTCCCCAGCAGTGAGCATTAACCTCGTGTAGTGTTGGCCACATGAACCACAATCAACAGGGATGCATACGCCATAAATCTGCCTTGATTGACTTGGAGGCTGTTTTGAGGGTGGAAAGGCTACTCCCCAAAGTAAGCGAACCATGACCAGCACTAGAATGGCACAAGCTACTTACTGATTTGGATACTCTGACGTATATTACCTTGATTATCTTCGTGAGAGACGCGAGAACCATTATAGGTTACACTGTCATTTCCATGGTGAATAGTCCGAAAATCGTTCGAAAGAGAGGCATTATCGGAATATGGTGTTTTTGTGGGGCCTGGCAGGACAGGAAGATCTTGCTGATCATCGAATGAAACAAGAGGTAAATATCGCTGCAACATTCTTTCGCTCGTATCCAGAGACTTATTATGCCCTAGAAGTGCATCAGAGTCAGTCCAAGAATCAACGGTTAATTTGGAACTGCAAAGTAGACCTTGGGTAACATGTACTCCTACAAGTTGATCAACACATCCTTTTCCCTGCGGGTTATTCATATACTCAAATGCCATATCCTGAGGATCGCTTCTTTCCTCGTCTGAGGATTCCATTATCTCCGGTGCTATGTGCACAGACACATCCGCATTTCCCTCAGCGCTACCTCCTTCGTCGTCCTCAGACTCCTCCCTCTCACCACCACGTTCTCCTTTGTTTTCTTCTAGCGCAGATGCGCTGCTATCCTCAAAAGGATCGACAAGCTGACGTAGTTGTGGAGTCGAGGGAAATGAACGAAGGCGTTCGGGCCAATATTGTGGAAGACCTTCAAATTCTTGCATGTGGATAGGGGCACTAGGGGTGTGTGAGAGGCTAGGAGATGGGTCCGGGGATGAGTACATAGATGAGTTCTGGAGGTAATTCTGGGAAAACGGAGGAACGCAATATGGGGGAGGCGGCCGTGAATAGGCTGGCTCAGCATCAAAGTCGCGTGGTGGATCCTGAAGGACACCCTGACGTTGTGGCTGCGAATCATAATCTTCAGGGTACTCATCTCCAAGAAGAGCAAACCTATCTGGCGGAGGAGGCGGCCCAATGCGAGATCCGTCATCGTCTTTGGGATTATCGTGATCCCTTCGTTGATAAGATGGTTCCGAGTCGGGGCCATGACTGTCATAACGCACAAAAAAACTCATAGGATGTTGATACCCTCCATCGGTAGCATTCGATGTGGGGTGATTGGATAACTTGAATCTGTTTTCCTCATGTCGGTGAAGCGGTCTCGGGTCTATAGCATTATTACTGTAATACCATATCTGCACGATCAAGGCAATGACACCTCTCATCGGAATAGCAGCACGGTCGACTCCAGCAGTACTAACATCGTTCCTCTGATTTCCCATAAGATATGAGTTCATATCGCGCGCAGCTTGGTTATTTCCGCTGTTATTGTATTGCGTTCTTTGAACGTTTTCGAAGAAGCCGCCGTGTCGACTGTAGCCTCTGTTATTATTGTACGTTATGGGATTCTGCGAGGATGGTAGATAGATCGAGACGGTAACTGGGGGAAACCGTGTGTGTGAGATGGGGGAAGGTGGTAAAGAGTTTGCAGACTTGAATTGAGGCTGTTAGACAGGAAATATGCACGAGGGCTTTCTATGGTTAGAACGCCGAGATCAGTCATCTATAAACGTTCTATTGAAAAGTCAGTCTGGATCAAGGATCAAGACTTACACGGGAACGTCAATATTGGATGGTGGAGATTTCTCACCCGAGCAGAGAAATCCTCAACACAGAGGAGCCGAAAACATTCCTTTGTTTATCCTCATCCTCAGCCATTGCTTTGAGCGCTCGGCGGACATTGCGAGGACCGTTTCGCGGCAATCGAAAGATAGAACTGATTGACAAAGGGAATGAACGCTCGGCGTAGAGATCGAGTACTCTGGTAACGCTGAGGGCGTGTAAGGGCGAGGCGCCCACTTGTCATCTGTAGATTTCAAAATACTGTATAATGTGTTCACGTAGCTCCAGCGCGAGTCAGAACACCCTTGCAAAGGTATGATGAGTATAAGAGGTACATTACCCAGGTTGATTCTAGTTTGGGAGATTCCGAGTCCATATGTTTGAGGCCGAGATGTGGTAATCGTGGTACAGAAACAAAGGGCCGGCGTCTAATCAACATCAGGTGGTTGCGATTATGAGAATGCCACATGGCAAATTTACTCTCTTTCCTTGACCAGTGACAATGCTCATCAACAACGACAGCGAACCTGACAGCTCGATCGCTTGGGCAGTCTCCTGTATCAAGAGGATAGCAAGCCATTATGGTCGATGTGAATGATAGATATTTTGTCTACATTCTCTTTGTACTTATCTGATGTAGGACAAGAAGGGGAAGGTGGAGCAGTATAGGTAAAATACTTGACTGATTGATGTACGGGAACGACGGTACCTCTTCTTTATACACTTATTTTCTTGTGCGTCTCTCGAACGATGAACTCAGTAGGCATGATAAACGCAGGAAGACAATATTTCCCAACTTCAGAAGGGCAAAGTTCGAGGTTTCGTTAGAGTTAGACATACGTAGCTACAGGAAATCATTTATCCGATGTTAGATCCCAACGTATACCTGGAGAAGAGAAGGCCATCCAAGGATCGAGGACACGTGGAGCAATGATAGTGCATCATCGGGAAAATGTGCAGCTTATGATAATCGAAGGCCATGGAGGTTCATCCATTTTGGCCTTGAACTTGCTAGTAAATGAACGAAAATGATGTTGTTCAATGAAAATCAATTAAACACGAGATAAACATGAAAGAAAATGATATTGTTCAATGAGCATGAGATAAACATGAAGGAAAATGATATTGCCCGATAAATATGAAACGAACATGAGGTAAAAATGAAGGAAAATGATTTCGGACGAAGAAGACAGAAAGTTATCAAAGTTCATGGGTCGTGACGGCCTCCATCAGATACACAAAATTAAAGTACGCTACTAGTTGGTTACTGGTATGGTACTTGAGATAATAAAGACTTAGGTTCAGGACGCGTGGGGAAGCTGCGTAATCTTGTGTTTGTTGAGTCACATGCAACAACAAACACAAGATTACGCAACTCAAGACTGCCGCGCGTGGTCAGCCAACAATCTTTTACTCTTTGCTCCTTACCACCACCATCGACAACAACGAAGGCTGTTCCTCTTACTTGTTCCCGTAAGTTCTATCTACAATACAGTAGCTTACAGTAGAATTGATCAATGACTATCGGAACGACAAGAAAGAAAAGAGATTGACTTTGTCTCAGATTGAAAGGCTCATCGCCATGGTGCGAGCGCGACTATAGCAAAGGCAAGATCGGCAATGGGTACCCTTAAGCAGGCTACGGTGAGTACAGTGGGAAATTATTGCACCACAGAGTCAATGTTCGCTGACGCTTGGACAGATGTCTACTCCGTGTTCGTCGACCGAGAAATCAAGTAACCAAAGATTCTCCCTGCCTCTTTGCTTTTATCTGTGGATTACCTCAAGATCTTGAAGCTGGGTGCTGTCAGCGCCGAAGATACTGGGACCGAGCTTGCGTCGGATACTAGCGGCGTCTACAATTGTATGTACATTGCTTTTGTTCTTGCTATTTCTTCAAATTTTCACCTTCACCATCACTAGGCCCATACATACCCTTCATTTTCAGCTACATTTCTATCCATAACCTCTACCCGCGTCTCATTCTCGCTGAATCTCAATCAATGCGCGTCTGTCATTGTTGCAAGTTGTCGTCTTCTTTTGGTCAATCTTGCAGCAGTTCCGCTCAACGCCTTTTCGGAACCTCATCACTCTTGTCTCACATTCAGGGTTTCTCGTAGGATGGAAGTTTTGCTGGGTCTCATTATCTTTGTTGAATCTTGCTTACGCTCACTACCCTAAGATCGATGAACGATGGTAGAGCATTCGCCCTCACAATGTCCTCAAGACCACCCAGCTTGTGTGTTTGTAGCCAGGTACGTCCATCTGTGTCGTGCTTGGTATGCCTACTGACTAGATCTCCTTTTAAGCCACTGGATGACATTGCGATTGTCTCACAATCCAGAGAGCGACGAACGACCATGGATCTTGTCACCAATGTCACCGGTATGTTGTCCATATTGTCTTTGAGGAGCGTCACTGACGTGTTCCACGTTGAATCAGTGGGTCTGGGTCTCCCTTGATCTGGATGCTCATTGACACCTTGCTGACGTGTCAATCCCCGAGGGCGTTTTGCGCGTTGGCTAGTCGTTGAATCTTGCTAATGGTGCCGTCGACATTGATGTCATGGATGGATCAGGTATGTCATTGACACTCTTTGAAGAGTCTCGCTGACGTATCTCTTTAGAATTGTTTAATGTCTAGTGGAACACATATGGTAGAAGGGTATGTTGTCTTTGCGATCTCTGCTACCTACCAGCCGTCAATCTCACAGTGGCTTCAATCATTGCCTTTCCAGAGCCTCGCCACTTGGCACTTCATGGCCAATATCCCTCGCAACGCGGTACGTTCACCTAGACAGTGATTAGTACACTTGCTGACTATATTTCCAGACACTCCCTTGCCTCTGGCAACCATAGCTTACTATATTGACCATCAAGGCCCCTATTAGGTGAGCCTATCCTTTTTCTTCGTCTTTGTTCGTACTAAAAGAACCTGCTTCACAGAGGGAGGCGCCATGTTCGACTCAAATACTTTTTATCACTGCATTTGGTAAGTGTCTCTTGTTCACGCATACTACTACCAGTGCTCACGACTCGCCAGATCTAGACATACCTTGCTATTGGGACCATGATGGGGGGATAGTAGTCAATATTAGATTAGTCTTGCCACATCATGTATTCATTTATCATTTAGTGAACCCAATAACGACCTCGGAAAGTGTATGAGTGTGGCGATATTGAACAGGGTCATGTAACTGAGCAGCACACATAAAAATTCATGGACATGCATGAAAATCACCGATATCATTTCGGCTCATTTTTTTCCATGGCCACTAGGTGAGGTCTGTTTTCTTCCATTTTTTTCGTCGATTTCCATTTTCATTCATTTTCGCTATTATTTTCTATTTCGCTGATTTTTATACATGTTCGTACATATTTATTAGGCTACCGTTTTCCCGATGATTTCGCTCTTTACTGCATCTAATGGATTGTCAGATGCACTCAGAATACCCCTACCAATCAGTATCGACGCCGGTATTAACTTATTACTCAATCTAGGGCTTCCGCTATCTTCTCCCTTCCACTTCGCCGTTGATAGCCAACACGCATACAGGCGCAGATGCTGAAGACGCGAAACACATCCTACCATATCATTGTTTGGTTCCCCTCGGACAATCATCTCGATGTTGCCATGCATCTGCCCCAATGCTACCATCCAATGTCGCTATCTGTCTTCACCCTTTCTATCACTGCTCTTCGGTGTACCTTCTACGGTCGATAGTAGACACCACATCTTCCTGAACCCTCTCCCCGTTGAACGTGTCCCCTTGAAGCTTTTCTATCATAAGTACATCCAAAGAAAGGCAAACGGCGCAGTAGTCCGCTTGATCGTGAACAAGTCAGTGAGCTCACAGTCCAAGTGAAAGCAGTAATTCCATTTCCTATGCGTTTTGTAATAGTATTTGGATACTGATACCTCCTGCCATGGTGCTTCGATAAATTGTATTCATGAACGTGTCAATGTCATAATCAAACATTAACTACTTCAATGGCTGGTACATGCGCTAGCTGAGCAGGAGCGTCTAGAATTAGCACTTCCTGATCATTTTCTTCCGAAAACCATGTACAATACCGCGCAATCACTTCTTTAGCGACTTCATCAACGACATCATCCAATGGAGTCTTATCTTTTGGAGTGCTGCTCTCATCGGACAATTCGGTGTATATAGTATCTGACTGGTGGTTAATACCGGTATAGATATTCACAAATCACTCACTATGTTCTCGGTCAATTGTATAAGGGATATTCTTAATGACTTCTCTCAGAAATTCTTGAACATTGTGTGGCGAAAGCGGCGTATCTAGCTGTGAATAAATCAGTCACATGTCAGGGTCGCGTGCGACCAACAGAGAAGTTACTTTCTGAGTAGCTGAGATCCAGTCGTTGTCGTGTGATATAGCAATACCATCCCAATCTTCACCATTCAGAGTTTTTTCGGCTATTGCGTGAAGAAGGGTATTGATTATATCGCACGGATGGGTCTGTACTTAATGAGTTATACCTCTCTCAAGTAAATGGATGTCATCTCACCAACTTTCCGAAAATTGCTCTGCCACCAGTGGGATCTTGATCACGGCTGTAGCCTCCATGAATCGATTGACCTCCATTACCCTGATTCTCCGTCGCTCCAGAACTAGAGGACCCAGTGCTAAAGCCACTTCCTCCAGGGCTAAAGCCACTTCCCCCAGGGCTGCGCACTCGACCCCACTGACCCCTATCATCGTCAGGTCCGTATTCAACGTCAACAATGTGCTTCTTTTTACCCCAGATACTCTTCTTGTATACCACTGAGATTCGGAATCCCCGTACAAAGACCGTCTGATTTACCGGCTTTTCTTCGGCATTACCGTGACCAGGTCTAGGAAAAGCTTTGGACTCGCAGCCTTTATGATGTCCCCATTCGTACGTAGCGTCTGGGTGAACCGTGAATGGTAGCGCAACCGAATCCTCGTGCTGTCTGCGTACATGCGACGCTGTTCCCCATGCTGAGCACTTCTCCCAGGCGGTGATCAGGTACAAATCACGGGTATGCCGATGTGTATTAGCGTAATCAATCCAGGCCTTTCCGTTCCTCTTCGCAAATTCACTGAATGTCTTTCTGGTCTTTAACTCCCTGATTGCACTGCCTTCGGGTAGCATCAGAATCGCGGCTTCATTTTGGGCATGGGAAAAGGTGTAGCGTGTGTAATCGCTGTAATGGCGTTATGGCGGGAACTAACGTAGAGTGAAACGGGACTTACTTCTCTTGAAAGCTATCTCGATCCCAGCAATGCGTAGGACCTCCAATATGATGATTCATTTGCCTTGAACCATTCCTGAACTGTAGTCCCTCCATAGAGATCGGAGCGAAATCCGTTGGAACAGTCTCGTTCACGGGGTTGTCTTTCGGAACGGTGATATTAAAGAGAAAATCGAATGGCTTATCCTGATGAATAACCCCAACATCGCCGATTCCTATACCAGTCTTTTTGTATGTTTCTGGTAATGGCGGGTCCCTTTCTTCCGGTTCCGGACACCATAAGGGGTAACCTTCTCCGGGATTGAGCATGAGTCTAGTGTAATGTTGTCCGCAGGAGCCACGATCAGCAGGTATCCGGAAGCCAAAATAGGGACCAATTTGAACTGGAGGTGTCGGAGGTGGAAGGCCTACTAGAAACTGAACGAGCAATATCCAACGGGAAGTGAACAAGATACCCACTGATTTGAATATGCTGACGCATATTCCCTTGATTATCTTCGTGTGAGATATGAGAGCCATTATGAACGACATTCCCATTCCCGTAATTGTCGGTGCGAAAATCATTGGTAACAGATTGCGTGGTGTCTGATTTTGCCAGGATCGGCGGCATGGGAACGGGAAGATCTTGTTGAGCATCCGCCGTAACAGATAGGGCTTGGGCTGCAAGGCTTCTAAGAATCTCCCAGGGAGACCGAAGATGAAGTGACTCTGAATCGTAGCCTGGGGGATCCAAATCATCGCAGTCTGACTCGGCACTTGAAGGATTTGTGCGATATACGGGAGGACCAGGCAAAGGAGGCAAGCAAATGCTGTATACGTATGCTTCCTCGTTTTCTGAATTGCTTTGGTCGTATCCATTTTCGCCTTGGATTGGTTCTGGTATTTCGTTGCATGTAAAAAAAAACATTTCGCTGCGACAACGAATGAAGCTCACCTTTCCCCTTCGACTCAGAGGCATCCCCGCCTTGGGTAGCAATAGTACTGATATCCGAGTCGCGATTCTTCCCAGTCTCTTTGCTCTCGATGAGATTGTCCTCCTTCTTTTTGTGGTGCTGGTCTCCATGAGCAGTAGAAGTGTGTTTTTCATCGATGGCGAGATCCATCTTGGGCTACGCAAAGAGGACGAGAACCTGAAGGCTTGAAGGAAGGCAGGGCGATAAAATGCAACGGTGAAAGCTGTATCCCAAAGAAACGCCGTTACTTACCAGCGTCCAATCCAGCTGTCAAGAAGTCTATTCTTCTACACGTAAGTACATCAGTCACCCATCCGTCATGGGTTTGATGCCCGTGAAAAGCCGTTCTATAGCCGTAAGAAAGGTGATTAGCGCCCTAGTGGGCTGCGGGGCTGGATTGAATGAGAAGCGGATTGTCTATAGAAACACGAATTGACATATTGCTAGTTCTTGAAAACCCTTTGGGATACTGCGTCAGATCAGCTTCAACGTACAATAAAACACGTTTGAGCTTTAGCGTGCCTTACCGACTATCCGTGATAGTATATGTTACGTACCCTGCGCCTGCTTTTGGGAAAGAGTTAGCTGCTGTTCGTGGAATTGGGAGCGTACACTCAACACTTCTTCACAGGTGGCAATAATTGACGAGACCCTACATCCAATAAAGAATGGTTCCATTGAAATCTCTTAAATGATTCGGACATACCTGGAACTTGAATGTAAGTGCCGGCGACAGTATTTTATTAGACATTACACCTGAGATGATTAGTTATGGGAGGGTTGCAAGATAAGTACTGAAAGTGCCATTCACTGGCGGTACATACATCTGTCTTCAGGTCAAGCCGGGTGGACTTGCGACGAATCGCTTCATGGTCGCAGAACAGAATGAAGGGGCGGGCGTCTAATAGGCATCAGGTGATGGCAGTTCTAAATGCCACGTAGTAAATCCACTCTCTTTCCCCGACCACGATGATCTCGCTGTTCTTCACCGACGACAATCAATCTGGAAGCTGGAAAATCGAATTGCTGAGTGGTCTCATCAAGATTGTCCAGATGCGGTAAGGAAATTGCTATGTTCGATGCAAATAGTACGTCTTTTGTCTGCAGTCTCTCGGTAGTTATCTGATGACTAGTATAGGTCAAAAATAGGCTACTTGATGCTGAAACGATCAGGCAGACATACGAGAATACTGGTAAGTCTTTCTTACATTCCTCTTTTCCCCATATCCTTCAAACAATGGGTCCAATAGGCATGAATGGCGACCCCAAGACGACGATGTTCCACAACGTTAGGAGGACCCATTAGGGCACACACCGCTCTAAGAAGAGATGTTTCTGAAGGACTTCGATGTGTAAAGGGAGGATAGAAAGCTGTTCGAGCACCGAGGTCATTTTCTCGGTATGTTTTGGACGTTTCTTCTCTCGCTGACGCTAATGAGCCATCAGATGTCCGAAATCATGAACATCTCAACGGATGCACGATTTCGGTACCAAAACCGGTCGATGCCCTCTAATCCTTCCGCTGCCTTCCTATCCCAGGTTACCACTACGAGTAAAAAGACGCAAACCACGACGTACCACCTTCTACGGTCGATACCAAGCACATCTTCATAAACCGCTCCTTTTCCCGCGGAAAACCACCTCGAAGCTTGTCTATTGTACACCCGAAGATTGGTGCAGCTGTCCGCCGATCGTACAAATCTCTCTTCCTACAGCAACATCCGCCCAGCTTAGACCTTCCTCCGTTACCATCCAGCTTCGTGTTTGAGCTTTGCCTAACCCGGTGTCGTAGCGATACCTTTGGCGACTAGATCTCTCTACTCCCTCCTTCTATGGGGTGCCTTCTCAACAAGCGGCGCCGTCCTTCACTCGGCCATGGTCTGGACGAGGAATACTGGCCGTGGAAGTAGCGTCATAATCGCTGGTATCCCGTCAATGGTACGCTCGCTGCTCACTGTCCCTCGAACTACCGTCTGAACAACAGTCAGATAGCTTTGTGGTGATAACAGGTCATCTTCGCTGGCCAAGTACGCTCCTCTGCGTCCCGTCCTCCTCTCCGCTATCCACCGCCACTCTTCCACCTTTCACAAGCACGAACGAAATGTGGCGAAAGATTCAGACGGCTACCATATGTCCCTAGCTCTTTCTTTCCCCCACGCCGATACAGATCCTCGCCTGGTACCTTCCACTATCACGATTTGTTCTCGCGCTTTCCATCAGGCTTGCCTTGAAGCTGCCCCTCGTGTATCCGACGATCGTGCGTCTCCGCTCATTATACACGTCATCCTGCTACATCTATACTGCATCCGCGTTTAGATTCTCCCGAATAGAAGCTGGGAAGTGAAATATCTTCATCTCCCAGATCTCTATTCGCTCTTTCATCCGCCTGTCAACTGCTCATATCACCATCTTTACCTCGGTCGGGATCTGGAGAAGGGGTTCTATTTGGGCAAGTCACTAGAACACCCTGGTACGTCCTCCGCTTCACTGTTTCCTCAAACATGTCCTAAACAGATTGCAGATTACTAGGTAGCGATAACGGTACATTTTCTCAACCCAAACCCGGACATGAAACAGGCAGCAATACCCGCATTTCTACACCACCTCGATCTTCTTTCCTTCGCCTCACCCTCCTCCACCTAGCCTTCCTTTAGAGTCATCCGTCTATTCTCGACTGCCAAAGCCCATGCAGCTACCACACATCCCCAAGCTCTCGTAGCCATCTTCCCTGCTCAATATGCTTACTCGGCGGTGTAGAGCGTTGCCGTTGCCGCCGCCTTCATCCCTCTCCCTTTCTCATTATCCAACCTGCTTGTGATATACCCCCTCCCCCCACATGCACTCCGGGTTCAAACAATCACTCTCCTTAATACTCGCATACCGAGGTCGATACATTCACCCCTTCCGTTCCCTTAGTCGCACTAGGGTGTAATCACTACTCACCCGGAGACATGGAGACGGGGAGTTGATTTCTCTTTGTTGACAAGAGCGTATCCCTGCCGATCCTCCTCGCTCGGAAGACTTGCCGTATCTCCCCACCACCGGCATCTGTCTCTGGAGTTCATCGGAGATGCTTCCTTCGTACCCCGACATCCTTCTCTATTCGTGTTCCGTGGCTGAGTAGGGCAGTGGAGTTGAGGGGGTATTCATTTGGGGGTTACATCAAAGCTGCGAGGGAAGCGGAGAGGGGAAGAAAGATTCGTATGGGTGTTGGTAGAGGCGTAGAAAGTAGCGAGCACATAGCTAGTACGACACTTTGCTATGTCTATTTCTATGGAATCCAATGAAAAAGCTATCCTTGTGCCACGCACCTCCCTGGCTGGGAGTCGAACCCAGCTTTCGCGCGATAAATCACTAATCGCCTCCATTAACATGACAGGCGCGTGTACTAACCGATATACTACCAGGGATGTGAACATTGAGCTAATCAATGCATCATAACAGGATAGCTATTGATGATGTATTCTTTGCACCACTCTTTATAACTTGCCCCGATCCCCGATATCGAAGTTGTGTTACCAAATTCTTCCATGCTGAGCTCGTGGTGGTATCGGCACACCCATCTGGGTACACATATACTTTACACTTTGATCATCCCCATGCCATTCACCTCACAGGGTGTTTCCCGGTGCATGTATTCACCTCGCTAGTATTCGATATCAGTGTCTCGGAAAGAATGAGAGAATGCACCGACTCTCAACGTTAGGGTTTCCTATAAAGGAAATTGAAACATTGATTACTCTTCAATTACAATTTCGCGTATGAAGGCTTTGGATCTTGACTTCAATGTGAATCATCTATCTGTTGAGTTAGATTCGGTGAACAAGTATTTCGTTATCGTCCCCATTCCATTTGCCAGAATACGCCTGTATAATCCGCGGAACTACAGCAAAACCTGTTTTGCCCCTATTGAAATAGAATAAGCGCGCGTCTTTGAAGCACGTGACAGAACGCTTCCTGAACTGAAACCATCACTACATCGCTAGGTATACGCTCTTCCATAGTAAAGTCATTCACTCACCCAAATTGCTATGTGAATAGACTTCCTATGTGCGCGAAATCTACCACCATCGAATCATTTCCACCAGAAATTCTCTCTCAAATATTCCTTTCCACTGATGTGCGGCATGTACTTCATCTACCCACGCAGGTTCAGATTTACCAGGCCAATAGTAATGCTTACGGTCCGCATTCGAGATCTACAGGGTCTCATCTCGGTCTCGTATGCCGCTATTGGAGAGCCATTTCAATGAGCACACCCGCGCTCTGGGCTTCGATCCGCTTAGAAATAGGATCCTCTGCATATCACCCTGCAACTCTCGAAACCCTCGAAAAGCACCTTTCGCGCTCAAAATCCCATCCTCCCTCCATTTCCCTAGATTTCGCTGATCCAGACTTGGATTTTAACCGACTCATCGAGTTTATCCATGAATCAAATGTCGTCGATCCTAAAGCCGTCCCGGTCACTTTTCACTTTATGAAATCCATACTCGCTCATGCCAAACGCATTTTTCACCTCTCTCTCCACATTCTTAGCACTGAACTGTCGCTCCGGTTCATGCCTACATTGCGGGATCGTTTGCTCAGTCTCACTCACATTGCACTTCTTGTTTACAACGACGAGCCATACAACATCCTAAATGCGTTCTCTACATCTCCGCTACGGAGCATCGAGCTGTTCCATGCTACCGTCCCCTTCAATCCAAAAAGACATCACCTTTCCTATTCCAATCTCACCAACATCCTCATTGAAGACGCCGATTTACCCCTCGTTATCGACAATCTATCCACATCCACATCACTTCAAAGCGTCAAATACGTTTTACATCAAACCGTGAATGTGGGCAAAGCCTCCATACCTCCACTCCTTCACCTCCGAAACCTGGATCTTCACATGATACTCCAAGATTACTCTCCCGATAATTACACCAATTTCATCAACCTGCTCACCTGTCCAGCGTTGACATCTCTGACATTCGGGATGCCAATGGATTTCCGCTCGGTCAACATGAAACCAAGTATGATGTATTTTCGGCAGGCGTTGACTGCTTTTGTCAAACGCTCCCCTCGGATTCGAAGCTTTTACTTGGGATATACGGAATTTTGCGACGAGGATGTGTTCTGTATCCTCAAGGAGATGAGGGAACTCGTTCTTCTCAGTGTGGCAATGACAACGGGAGTGAATACTCGGTTTATGGGGGCGTTGGGTGAAGGATTGTTGGTGCCGAAGTTGAAAGAACTGCGGCTCGATTGGTACTCAAAGGGGTTTGATTGGGATGCTTGGCAGGAGATGCTTTCATGCAGGTGGGAGCTGAAGGAGTGCTCCCTTGGGTCGGCGTATCTGGAGATTAGGTGGAGCTGTGTACCGGAGGATGCGAGAAATTGGGTAAGAGATAGGCAGCAGGAAGGTAAGGCGGTGAGGATTTTATGCAATCGTGAGGTGAGATTGGAGTTTTATAGGTATAGGGTGCAAGAACAGATAGAGCAGTTTTTGACTACGTGATAGGTCGTCGTAATCAATCTTTACATTATCCTTCATGTTCCTATTACTATCGCTCAGTAAAGCCTAGTTTTTGATTCTCTACTGCGTGCCGATTGGCTGCAACACAATAACGGGGAATGTTGAAATCTATCCGTCAAAGCCTTTATCTTCGAGTTATTCCAGCCATCTGACCACGTACCGCACTGTCAGATAGACAATTAAGCTCACAAATGGCTAACGAAGGATTTTAAAAGCCCCTATGGGGCCGGAGAAATGATGACATCATCATCGATGCCGGGACCGAGGGTCGCAGCTGCGACGGCGTGTTTTTCTTCGACCATTCTTCGACCATCATGACCCCTGCACATACTCAGTCCCGCATCCAATCTTTACCTCCAGAAATCCTTTCAACAATCTTCATTCTCACCAACATCAAACCTTACAAGACCCGCTTCGAGGAACGGTTTCGCAGGAGACCATATGGTGATCAACTAAAACTCAATGGTTCGCTAGTGGGCAGCGTATGCCGCTATTGGAGAGCCCTCTCATTGAATACACCAGCAATGTGGTCAAAAATAATTCTTGATCTCTCACAGCTTCAATATCCTCCCGCCATCCTCGATCGTCTTCAAATGCACCTCGAACGCTCCAAATCACACCCTCTTTCCGTCTCTCTCGACTTTCATTGGAATTTTCATTTCGACTCCTGTCTGGAATTTCTCGAATCATCCCAACTCGAAGGCGACGTTTCCTTCCGCCTCCTGAAAACCATCTTCGACCACGCAGGACGGATTCAGCGCCTCACATTGTCAGGCGCCCGTGAACAATTCTTTACCATTTTAATGCCCACGTTCCGCGATCAATTCAGCGATATTAGGCGCCTCGGGCTTAACAAGAACACATTGACTGCCACGAACGGCCTGTCGACATTTTCCGATGCCCGGATACAGTCCATTGAACTCCGTGGAGTGACGCTTACTTCTGAGCATTGTATTCCATGCTCCCATCTTACCTCCATCATAATCGATGACATCGACCTGACTCTCCTTGTCGGAGTCCTCGCAGGCAACTCTTCGCTACAACACGCGGATGTCTCCATTTGCAACTTTTCACTCCCCGATAACATCCCCGTACCAACTCTTCCAGACCTCAATACCCTAAACATCACCGCAAAAGACACCCCAAGATCCCCGTTCACCTTTTCCTATCATTCCAGCTTCGCCAACTTCCTTCACCAATTCGCCTGTCCCGCACTCGACACATTCTCCTTCCAAGACGTGTACGAGTTATCCAAACAATCAACATTCGTGCACGCACTTGCTTCGTTTCTCGCTAAATCTCCACATTTGCGATATTTTCAATTGGGCGGGACGTTGTTCAAAGAGGATGAACTGTTCATGCTCATTGACGGCATCCCCACTCTCTCCATTCTTGATCTTTCTTATTCAGGCACGACTCGATTCATGGACGACCTCGCTACCCATATATCGGGCTTGAAAGACCTGAGGATTCATACTGCTGATAAAAAATTCGATTGGGACGCGTTCAGATGGATGGTTACGGCCCTTTGGGAACGTCAAGAGCCTCCGAGGCTCCAATCAGTATACCTATCGACATATCGCGTATCGGTACCCGATGATATCATCGTTTGGGTGAGGGATATGCAGATTGAAGGAAGAGCGATTAGGATATATATTGATCGGGATGGTCATTACGAGTTCTTCAAGTATAGGCTTCCAGGTGAGTCAAACGATTCTGCTTTCCTTTCTTTTGTGTCACACTAGCGTGTTCTAGGGATGCCGTATGAAGTTGTCGGTTGGGAGGAGGCCGAGATATGGGATTCGGACAGGTGGACATAATTCTCGTTCCGTAGTCTGCTTCTATTGTAGATAATTACTATGTCTGTAATGTGAGTACCTATCATCGATATATCATCAATCATTAATTCGTGTTTACGCGATACGACCCGGTACTTATTGACATTACAACTCCTCGGATTAGGCAGCTCGATGGCCTATTCGGAATGCCGCCACGTGGTGAATTACACAACGCGGCCGGGCCCGAAGGATCGATGCGTGGGATCTGACATAGCATGAATGTGTTCCTCGACCAATCATGACCCCCAGCACTACACCGAGCCCATATCAATCTATACCTCAGAAATTCTATCTACAATCTACATTCCACCATACATCAAACCCAACAAAGCCCCTACAAAGTCCTCGAACCAGTACGCTGGTCAGTTATAAACTCAACGGTTCCCTATGGTAGCGTATGCGCCATTGGAGAAACGTCTCAATTGAATACACCAGGCTCCTGTCAAAAATCATTCTCATCTATATCAGCATCCTGTTCGTTCTCCGCATCCGAGGCCTCGAGCGCTTCAAAAGCACCACGAACAGAAACTCCAAAATCAATAACCCTCTTCTCCATCTTTCAGAACTTTAATCCGACTCTTTGGCTTTGACTCATGCCTAGAGTTTCTCAAATCATCCCAACCCGAAGGTACGTCGCCTTACCGCTTCTAAAAATCCATTTTTGATCACGTTGGACGCATTCGGCAACCTCTCACTTACAGTCCTTTGACGATTCTTCACTATTTGATGCCCACCTTCCGAGACCAATTCACAAACTTATTCGTCTCGGAACTGGAAGAGACATCGCACCGCAAGGCAACAGGACAATACGCAAACGCCCTGTCGACGTTTCCAAAGCTCAGTTTACATGCCATTGAACCGTGAAACAAGCTACTCCGAGCACTGGATCCCATACTCCCACCTGTTCTCTTACCATCTTCATCGAAAGATCGACCTTAACTAACTTTGTCTCGGGTCCCCCGTGGGACAACTCTTCCTCACTACAATACGCCCGATTTGTATTTGTGGACTCTTCACTCCCATCGAACATCTCCATACCTACCCTTTCCAACCTCCAAACCCTAAGCATAACCGCATACTCATTTTTCAAAGAGCAATCACTCATAAACCTCTTTAACCAACTCACTTGTCCCCCCCCCCCTGCTTTGACACGTCTCATTTTGGGCGAAGTATCCATCGACATCGACCGGCAATCTCATCAATTCTCTCACGATCACCATCACTTGCGTTGTCTTGATGTCCAAAGACGCCTTTTCGTGTCCTCAAAGGGATCCCCAGGATCATCTGATACTGGTCCGCCATTTGGCAGTTACGGGGCAGTCATTCATTCATGACTTGCTACCCCTTTGTCGACCTACATGTCGACCTTAAGGATTGAAAATTCGAGCCTATAAAAGATTCGAATGGCTGCTTCAAAGGATGTTTACAGCGTTCTAATGTAAAAAGCTCGCGAGCTCCATCGTCTACTTATCGATAAGTAAGCAGCGCCACCAGAGTAAATTGTGATTTTGTAGGGATAGCAGATCAGGGATGAGTGATCAGATCTACTCGAATTGGTTGATGATTTTTGTTATGATATCTTCAAGAATAGGCTTCCAGGTTAGTTCGCGATTTGTTTCTTTTCTTTTGGTTCTAAAGTTTCCGACTAGGGTCTTCATATAAAAAAGGTGGCTGAGGAATTGGATTTCAGCTGAAGATTTGCATCGATAATTGATGCAGCAATTGTGGTACGTACAATAACGGTGTGCCAGTACCTTGTTGAAACTCATTCGCACTCTAGGGTATAAGCGAACAATTTTTTCTAGGGTAGATTGTGCTGATCGATGAATGCCCAGCTTTGATATTGTGATACCTGCGTTCTCTAATGCTGCTTAAAGGGGGCAGTTCAACAATACCGCGCTCATCGATGGACATTTTCATCTACACTCACATTTTCTTACACTTATCCATGATACAATGGACACAAAGAAGCGAGTAGAGATAGGAGGTAGTTTCGAATATATAGCAAACACTTGTGTTTTCAATCACTCTTTTCCACTTTCTTGGTAAAATGGACATAGAGAAACGACAAGATGGAGTTGATTCAGAGCGGAGACAGAACCTTCGAATACATATCACACACTTGATGTTATCTATTGGACGCCGTAGTAGAGATAACAGTGTGATACATGTACAAGTCTCAAATCCATCTCGACAACGAACGTCGGTACGCCCACTGCATTCCGACGACTTCGGGATATTCTCTCATGGTTTTAGGGCGCTTTGACGGCCATCGCCACCAATAACGGATGCATGGAGGAAAGTTATTGAAGTGGCTTCAACGCTGGATATCGGATAGGCTGGTATTTTCAAGAAAATGTTGATTTTGCGACTTGCATGGATGCATTTTATCGCTGTTCTGATGCCCTGATAACGATATCTGAGTTCATGAATAAGGCGAAGGAGAGAGTGGCATACCAATCTCTTTCTTGTGATTTGCAGATACAGTGCCTAACTTAGGCAGCCTAAGTCCAACCACTGGTAGCGCCGTGTTGGAAGACGCCAACAGACTCACCTTTCCAACTTGAACGACCTCATAACTTGGTACTCGATGATTGTGGATCGTAAATTCCACGCAGTGTTATTTCAGTACGATGAGAGACATGAACGGTGAGTAATCGAATGCCGCGTACCGAAAATAAACGGGTTAAGCCAAGGTCAAGCAGGAACGCCACGTAAAGTGTTTCCAAACGACCAACTTGCTGCCGGAACGAATCAAAAACCTTTCGAGTGAGATAGAGAATGGTCTTACAAAGTACATACCTTCGGAATCATAGAGCTTGAAGAAGAGATCATCGGGAACTGAGTCAAGCA